>JAHZNJ010000256.1:0-10372 GCA_027744475.1 Lepidocyrtus cf. sotoi NNG-2020
GAATGCATTGTAGGTACCAAAAATAACTTACGAAGGAATCGGATGTAATAAGCAAAAAAGAATTCAATCAGTAATCAAGAATAAAATGTAGAATAGTAGATGAACAGTTGATTATTTATCATTTTTATTATAGTACATGGTGGGTTTACAAAAGTATTTTTTACACACTGTCTTATTAGCATTATATCTCGTGTTATTTACTGCACTCGTTAATAATATAACGAAGTATAATTACAGCTCCTTCGAATTCGTTTCTCAACTTTTTAGTAAATATTATCATTATCTGTCAGTTACAGCTTACATTACAAATCAGTACCAAAGATCATTCTAGTAAAATTATTTTAATTACATCAGAGAGCGTTTTGAAAGCAATAAGAATTAAAACTTTAACCGGCACAGTTGAAAATTAAATTCACAACAGACAAGATATTTGCTTTAACGGTAAGCTTTCCTGCATCGATAATGCGCTAGGGTCAGTTGGACTTCCGTTAAGGTTTGAAATAGCAAAGAAAGGTTGCCTTCTGCTTGTGATACTGTTGTTGAGATTTTGATGAAAGCTTTGCTGCTGCGTTGCACAATTTTCTTCATTTGAAGGAGGTGATGATGGAGATGTGGAAACTGACAACGACAGCGTATTGAGATAATCACTTTTGTTATTGGGAGTTGAAGCTGCATTGTCTGCTTCAGCAGATGTAACTGAAAGAGCGTCAGATGCGAAAGACAAAAGTGCTTCGTCCAATGGAACTTCCAAGTCATCATCATCCAGGCAACTGTCTTCATCGTCACACTGTGGGAGTCCTAATGTGTCCCTTAAGTCTCTTATATAGTTAATTGCGTGAGTTATGACTTCAAAATTTGATAACCTGGAAGGGATTTAAAAAATAATAATAGCATTTAGTTTTTTTGCTTTCAATTTTCTCCAAGTCTATTATGATTGTAATTGCAACCGGTATGCAATTGCGGGTAATTCATTGCCTTAATTTAAACCGTAAAGCGAACGATAATTTCAATGAATCAAGAAAAGTTTGTTTATGATAAATTACCTTATGTCTTTCGGCATTATAGGCACCATTTCCTGAAGTTTGTCCAAGTATTGCATAACCTCAGGACTTTCTTCGGTTTCCTCCATATTATTTTCTTCTTTTCTTTCCAACTTATTGTTATTCACTGTTATGTTTGATCCCAATTTACTTTTCACTTTTTTCACCTTCCCTGAACGAACTCCATCGGTTTTACTGCCGCCATTCACACTGGTATCTTTTTGGGCTTTCATGTTGCAAATTTTAAGTATTGGGGTGTTTTTTTCAAAATTTAAATATCTGTTGCAAAATTAGTATAATACTTATGTTCTAGGTTTTGAGTTTTTAAAGCTTTGAAATCGAAATAAGTCTTTCAAAATTGTTAAAATGGGAATTATCCAACAAATAAGGTTCACTACGAACGAGAGCTCATGAGCAACTGACAAGTTTTCATTGTTGACCATTCATTTTTACCAGGCAGTTGTTCATAAACGTAGCAGAGCGAGTAGCAAGCAAACGACTCTTTACGGATCAAACCTTGAGACCAAGACCGTAACATTTGTGCAGGAAAGTATCTATAAAGGAAGGCTTTCCCAGCAGCAAAAGCAGAAAGCCAAACTTGATATAAAACACAGCATAAAAGCTGCTCTTCTCTCTTCAATACTGAATCGGTGTTTTTAGAATAGAAGGTAGAGAAGGGGCTGCTTTTCTCACCCTCTCACAGCGATTACCACAGCAGTCAAACGTTATGGTTTACTTTCAGCTGTTCTCTTTTTTCCCTTCGTAAAATTCAACTATCTATCTGCTATAGGGGTTTCCCTTTTATACTCATAATGTGCAGTTTAAATACGAGAGAAGAATTATCACTACATATTACGTAACGACTTCATCCATCGTTCCATAATTTCTTCTTCAAGAATTGATTAGCTATGCCCAATTTTCTTAATAGGAAATATATTATGAATGTTGGAAAGTATATAAGTACTTGGTCAAGATGCAACAGTGTTTTGGGGCAAAGAGCGACACAACAGCATTATTTGGCACCTTTCTTTTCTTTCATTTGTGTAAATTTTCCCAAGAAGTCAACTTAGATTTTTCTTTTGTGAATTACAATTTGAATGGCTGGAAGTAAGGGTAGTACAAAAATACAATTTACTTTGTGGATTTGGTATGCTTACTTATCGTCTCGTTTTCTAGTATAACAACATCTGCTTTCAAGAATCAAGACTGACTTCCTGTTCCTTTTTTATTATTATTATAGATCTGTTTTATTTCTTCATCAATACCGTGTGGTATTAACCTATTACCTTTATCAAAGCGGAAGCCAGCAGTAATCTGTTTTTACATGTGGGCTTACAGTTAAAGGGGACCAAGTTCACACATTTAAGTGTCGGTTTGTACTTTCAAATTAAATTCATAAAAAAGGGACACTGATTTACTTATCCGCAATGCATATGTTTGTCCGGAGAAACCTTTCGGTTTAATCGATATTTGATTGTGGGGCTTGGTTTTTCTTCTCTCTCTTTTGGTTTGGTTATGGTACTTTCTTAATTGGATTATCTACGAAGTCGTTACAAAATCAAGTAACGAAATAAAAAGAATCGAATTTCACTTTTAGAATAGTATTCTGCATTGTCATTCCCGTTTTTACTTTTTTATTCCGGCTTTTATAGATTGACATCGACGCGACGAAGGAAAGAAAGGAAACTGCAGCGCAGATGCAGATGCCTTCAACTCAAACTACTATTACCTAAGTTAGGTAGGTATGTATGTGTCAATTCACAATTGAATCTCGGCTTTTTCTTTTAAAAGAGTTTAGTTTAACATAAATACATTTGTCCTCAAAAAATTTAATATTTTTTAGATGTTTCATAATAGGAAGGTTTAGTTTGCTCGATTGTTCAGCTCCGCTCTTGCTCAACTCACTATAAGTTTTCCCGATCAGAAAAATCTTGCATGTCACTTCAACAAATATTTTACGATCGACCATATACGTCATAGTAATAGTTACAGTTAAGCGATGATGATATGATGATGACGATGATGGTAATGTTGACGATAAATATTATGTTGTGTGGTCTTGATTTAGTCTTGGCCACAAAATCGTTAGAATTCTGAAAAAGAAAAACATTTTCATTTCATTCGGTAAACTCGTAAAGTTGAGCAACAATATGAGGTAAATGTATCATAGTATATAGGATCGAAGTGCAATATGTGCTATTGATCTGTTGCGGAAAGGAACTTGAAGAAGAAAGGAAGGGATCAAGATGGGATAGGATTGCGTAATGCATAGTAGTAGTGGGTAGTTAAATGAAAACGATCACGGCTTTGCTGCTTGGCTGATTCATTGTTAAATGCACTTTTTATGTAATATCATCAGCAGCAGCAGAACTTTATTTTTAACTGAATGAGAAAAAAAAGAAAGAAAAGAGGAAATGAAAAAAGCAACACACCTGCAACAACTGCTTCTCTATATCTCGTCGTCGACTAAAAAATGAATGATGCATTCACATTTAATATCAGATTCAATCCCACAAAGTATATTTTTGGAAGAAAGAAAGAATAAGAAAGAAGAGGAGTAAGGTATGGTATGGCAATGGCATAAACTAGACTACACCCTTTCCTTTTCCCTTAATTGTTAACTGGGATTTTTTAGGGTGAGTTTTTATTTTAGAATACATAGTTTATGATATTATGATGAATCGAGCTTGGTTAAGTCTTCTTTATGAAGTTTTGTCACGTAAAAAATTCGAAGAATTGTGCAAAGTCTTATTATTATTGTATTTCTGTAGGATCATCTTTCTGTTCGAAAACCTTTTTGTTATAATTTTTTAATGAAACTGCGTTTACTCAGACAAGTAACAATAATTTTGAGTATTTTCCGCCCATCGTTTGAAAATGTCACTTCATTTCACATTTTTACTTTTTCTTTGCGGTCTTTTCTCCATTAATTTGAAGAGACAACAATAACAATAATATTATGAGGAAAGGGTTCTTCTTCTGATTGATCTTAAAAGTGAATGCAGGAGAAAAAAAGGGGTTTTAAAAAATAGGTTTACAATTGGCATTAGTGTCACTGTCATATCAAAGTTTCGGTTAAAAAATATGATAAATGAATGATGGGCTGTAGTTATGTTTCGCTGAATAATAGAAATCAATATTGGGATTGTACTATTAAATTAAAAGTGCAAATCATGAGATTCGTTAAAATTTTGAAAGAAAAAAAACTTTTATAATCGAACCAAATTCATTCGTTATTCCTCTCCAAAACTATTTGGAAATCTAAGCCAACATTTTTGTATTAATCACAAACGGCTCATTAAAGAAAGTGAAAAGAAAAGTTTTCATGATAATATAGAAGCGCTGCTACTGCAGCCTCTGGTGACTCATCATCCCCACCTCCATCAGTATAATAAGCTAAATTATTTTTGTTTGACCCACTAACAAAATAAACCGGATAAGCTTCAGAACTTCCGATGGTGGTGGTGGTGTAGTTGATCAAGGATCTTGTGAAAACAGGAAGGCAAGGGTAAGCAGTAGTAAGCACAAACATACGTTCTTTTTTTTACTAAAAACAGGGATGTTGATGGAATCCAGTTTACCCGGACCGACTTTTAAGTTTTAACAGAACAGGAGATCAGGAAATCCTGTACGTCTGTTCTCTTTCTGCTTTCTTCTTCCTTATATGTGATGATGATGTGGTTGCCTTCTGGTCTTTTTTGTTAAGGGACGAGTAAAATAAATAGATGCATACCTACACACTCACCAAAAAGGTATCACTATATTGAATTTTGTAAATATTACCTTAAAAAAGTTAAAAAGCAATACATATGGCCCTTAAACTAACCGGGTTATGTCAGAGCTTTTTATATTGCATTGCATCGTCGTATTTTCCTTTACTAAAAAGTCTTTTTTAGCCGGCCGCATTCATCATCTGCTACTTTTTTTACCTTGTCCCTTCCTCCGCTCCGCCAACTCATTCAATTCATTCATTCCCGATCCCATTCCAACCGGCGGAGTTATATGGAGGGTGGTGGTGTGGTGAACGGTGGCGTATTAAGTAAGAAGGTGACTACAATATGTGTTTCTTTCAAAGTGAAAATGTAATCCATATGATACTCTTTTTAGCACTTTTTTTAAAAAAAGTCACATCTTGCTTCCTCAACTCAATTTACCACATGTACAAAAACATCTATTAACTACGCAGAGGTAAGTCGCAGTAACACACACACACAAAGTTATGTTTTTATTGTAGAAGCTATTTTTTAAAGACATCTTTTCCTCTCTTTCTTCTTTTCCGTCTTTATTTAAACTCTTTCTTTCCTCTCAGTTCCCTTCTTCTTCCTTTTTTTAAAATGGACAATTGTCGGTCGGTGTGAAGAAATAGTTTTTGTGTTTTGGTGGAGCAGGGCACGTGCTAAAATCAACAGCCGGCATAGCATAAATTCTCTCTTTTCTCCTCTTATTGCCTTACCATACAAGCTGTTGGGTGATACTTGATGATGATGATGACTGATGATGACGATAATGCAGTGATCATGATCCTACCCAATTTTTCTGAGAAGAGAAGAGGAGAAGTAGTGAAGGAAAAAGGAAAAGCAAGCTGGCACGTTTCAATAAAATGATGAGAAAGATGATGATGGTGATGTTGATGGGATATGGGATTGGAGTTTTTGGAGTCCATATGTACATTCCTTTCTCTGCTTCCTTCCTTCCGGAGGAGAGGAGACCAACTTCATTAAAATAAAATGCGCCCATCTACCTACTCCTTCTTACTCTTTCTCGTTCTCACTCACTTCATAAAAACCAATTCATTCCATACCCATATTGCGTAGTAGTAGAAGTATTATTCGGAAGAACTTTTATCAGTATCTGTCTTGTTCCTTTCCACTTTTACGCACATGTGTGTCCGCTTCTGGTAAAAATGGCAGATGTTTATGCTTAAATGAGTGACAAAAGAGTTCATGCCATGTTTTTGGTCATGTCATCATCATCATATTCATGATAAGTACCCTTTATTCTTTCCTATTATTTGAATTAATTTGCGCAATCGTAATAATAATCTAATAATTTCGACACACAGCAGCAGCAGCAGTAATAATAATAATAATATTGTAAAAAATGCTACTGTATGTAACCCGATGCAGTTTTCGGAAGGTAATTTGACAAAAGTGCTTTCCCTTTTGTTGAGGTGAAGAAGCGATACTGACACTAATATGCAGTAGTAGGAGAATATGACTGTTACTAAAAAGTACTCCTCAATCAATAAGTAAACGGGAGAGTTTTTACCAGTTAAAAAATGAAAATGTTGCAGACAGACAAACATTTAATAGTAACAAATGTAAGAGCATGTGGTATTCGGTTTTGATGGGATATGTGTGGTCAAAATTTTGCGGTTTTTATCCAGTGAAAAACGAAAAATGTACATCTGTCCACCGTATCGGTAGCAGTAGTTGCGTTTGCGATGCAGTCTGCGCAGTTGGTTTTTCATGGGACCCGGTCATCGCATCGCATCGCCGCGCCGGCTTGATTCTATAAAAAAAAGAGTAAAAAAAGGACTAAACAGAAGGCATCCATGAAGAAAAGGATCATTTTCAACCAACAACAAACTTAAACCGATGCAAGATGTATTCCATCTTCATTTTTTAAGAAATTGAAAAGTCAGAAAAAGGAAAGAAATGTCTTAAAAAACGGACCAACACTTTGGTTCTGGTTGAGTTGCGCTAAGTCAACGCATGTGCACAGTGAAGAAAGACTGCTGCTGCTGCTTCTGATGCTCGGGTGATGATTGACTGTTGTTGTTAGTTTTTGCTGCTCATCTGCCGTAATTTCCTTCCTCTCTCTTCTCGATCTGCTTTGCATTCCTTTGTTCAACATCAACATCAACAGCAGCAGCAGTCGAAGAAGAGGCAGAAGCCAACTGGACAATGTAGTTTCACTTTTTTCGAAGAAAAAATTAAGACGAAATAATAAACTCGTCTTCAGTTAAATTATTTTTTTACTAAAAAAATCTGTTAATGCGAACCTTAATCATGTTTGCCTAAATTCGTTCGTTAAAGTATGCAAGCACACGAAGAAGAAGGAGAAGAAAAGGAAGCAGTTTGTAACAATTTCAAAGAAATTTTTTACCAATGAATGAATGAGCACCTGCTTTATGCTTCTTCGCCTTCGCCTTTGCACATCAGAGGAAGAGTTCAGAGCGGAAAGAGATTTTTTCACCTAATTCCCACTCCAGTAGAGCGGATGAGCAGGAAAACTGCTGTTAGTGCTGTTACTGGACAAGAATATGAACGAAAGAAGAAAGGAAAGTGCAAACATAAACAAAATTATGCCGAGCTGAGATACAAAGAGCGGAAGCCTAATTTTATCACGAAAATTTATCTGAATCAGGTCTCTAGTCTG
Organism: Lepidocyrtus cf. sotoi NNG-2020; assembly: GCA_027744475.1. Taxonomy (NCBI): domain Eukaryota; kingdom Metazoa; phylum Arthropoda; class Collembola; order Entomobryomorpha; family Entomobryidae; genus Lepidocyrtus; species Lepidocyrtus cf. sotoi NNG-2020. Next base: position 7,422 of record JAHZNJ010000256.1, read on the forward strand.
GCGGACCTGCAGCAACAGCAAGCAACTGTCATAATGAAAATATTGTTGAGGTTTGCATAAGTAAGAAAAACAAGAAAGAAAAGAAGGGTCCCTCTTTTCTTCTTCCTCTCTTTGATTCTCAGTTTTCCCCTCCTTTCTTACATGCAATATCCTCTCTCGCTCTCGCTAAGGTCTTTTTCTTCTAATAATAATTCTAACGAAGAAGGCGAATAAAATAAACAAGTGAAAAAATCACATTACCTAAATGAAGAAAATTGTTATGAATGAAAATAGGATTTAGCATCATTATTACTTCGCCTTCGTATATATATGCACCTGTTCAAATTATTTCAACGGAACAGAGCACATTTTTGTCTGTTAGAGAGTTTTGATTAAACCAGGCGTGAAGAAGACAAGGGATGACATCTGGAATACCTAGAAATCTTCTTACCTTTTAGCTTACCTATTTTTTTAGTAAAAGTGAACAGTTTGCAAAGGGTGGCGGTTAGAAATTTAGTAGTACACATATAAATAAAATTACATTTATACTTATTAATGCCGTGTGAGACAGAAGGGTCACGTTTGGTTTGTTGGCACTTGGTTGTTGGGAACCCTCTACCCAGTTCCTTTCTATCGCAATCCACCGTGAAAATATTTTGTAAGGGTGGAAGGGGTTAGGCACAGATGCTTTGTCTTCTTATTCTCCTTTTTTAAGCAAAGCTTACAACGGCTCTAGAAACAATAGAAATTTTTATCTACATAATAATAATAAAAAATATAATAATGGGTGTAATCACTAGTAAACTACTACTACACATACATATATGCGTATTCATAATCAGAATATCCTAATATGGGTCTCCTCCTCTCATGAGAAATGAAAGCGGATACTCCTATCGTTAGCATATTTGTAAGTACTTGTGTAGGTACACCAGCGCAAGCAGTACACCTGTCTGTCGCTCCATCATCTCCACCTAAAAAATCCCATTTATCTTCTAGGAAAATCCCTAGCCCCGACTTCAACCCATTCGAAAACAACAAGGACCAATTTTAAAATCTTCATCTCGAAATTTATTTGTAGGTGTTATGTATCAAAAATCGAAAATTTAGGATAAAATACTGAAACAAAGATCTGCTGTAAAAAGAAAGGTTTTAAAAGAAAACATNAACAAGGACCAATTTTAAAATCTTCATCTCGAAATTTATTTGTAGGTGTTATGTATCAAAAATCGAAAATTTAGGATAAAATACTGAAACAAATATCTGCTGTAAAAAGAAAGGTTTTAAAAGAAAACATTTTTGTAAGCGCATCTTTTGCGTAAACATGTTAATTTAAGAGAATAAACACAATTTTTCTATCAAAATGCTTCCTATTTTGGGAAGCCAGCAAACAATTATAGTTTTTAAAAATAAATTTGCTTCTTCTCTTATCTTTTGTTTGCTACACAAGATTGTATTACTTTATAGCAGATGAGATGAGGATGAGGGTAAGAGCGAGTGAGGGGTTACCTGAGCAGGTAGATGATCTTTTCATCCCCATCACACGCTCCCTGGATTTCGGTTTCGGTGCATAGATTTTGCTTCCTTTTATAAACTCTTTCTTCTTCTGTTACTTTCCGTTCGTTCTGGAGTGAAGATTTCACCTTGACTGTTAAAATGTTTTGTTGTCTGCTGTGAGGGAAGCAAATACAGATAAGCTATAAATGCATCTCTACTCTACCGACGTAAAATTAACTACCAGAAAAAAATATTAATTTTTTTGGAGATCGTCTGCATTATTACATCAATACTGATCTTTAAAAGTTAACAAAAATCATCATCAACATATTACAATCATTGAGAACGGATCGTACTATTATTGCACGTCGTGGTTGAAGAGAATTCATCAGACAGAAAAGAGAAGATGCAGATGCTTCTTCATTTTCATCTTCGCTGTTCAGCGAAGCCATCAACAATAAGAAGATCTTTCTTATTATAACGAAGTCAATATATAAAAAACGATACGGTACGGTGCGCGGTGTTATATGTTGGTTCTGATAATGGTGGCAGGCAGCACGAAGAAGAACAGGAGATTGTAGCAGGTGCAAAATCATAAGAGATGAAATTGTTTTATGCCCTTCACACTTCGCAAATAAGAGGTTCATTCATATCGCTCACTCGCACTTACTCAACTTTTATTAAATGGTGTATTACTTAAATCATTTTCTCATAAATCTCAATAATTATGATAAATACGTAATCTATTCTTATAACTTAATATTATATCATATCCGTCTCATCTTATTAGTCTTCAGACTTTTGACAAATGCGTTCTTCAGTTCTTCTTAAAAAGATTTAGCGTCCATACAGCCCGTAGTCCATACACGGTATCAATTTTATCAAATTATGTTTGTCCTTGTTTATCGTAATGTAATCTACCTGGCAGAAAAGGAGTATTTTTTTCATTTTGTTGATTGTATTATGATGTATGTATCCAGAAATGGTATATTTTTCCATTTTTGTAGAGCTTTTCATGGAGTTTGAATTTGAATCTGTTCTCATCTCAGTCCGCCGGATGATGTGTTATTGCATTGTTGACTTTGCAGATGTCAAATTTACTATTTTTAGCACACCTGCTCTCCATATCGGATGGTTCCTTTCTTTTCTTCTTCTTAGTAAAAAATGAATTCGTTCGTGATTTTGATGATGCTGCTGCTGCTAAAAAAATAAGCAATGCTACTTGCTACTTCCGATGATGCTTTCTATTATTCACAAATAAAACTTATCTAGAAAGCAGAGCAGATGATGTGACGAGCCAACAACTTCTTTTCAGAAAGAACAGCAGCAATCCGTAAAAATACTGCTGCTGCTGCTGCTGGATTTTTTGGTTTAAAGGAAGAAGTTACTGACTTGAGTTGAGATGTGTTCATACTTCATACCTTCGGTTTATTATAAACCATGAAGCGAGAAGAGAAGAACAAAAATAATTTTCA
>JAHZNJ010000257.1:0-20025 GCA_027744475.1 Lepidocyrtus cf. sotoi NNG-2020
AATTATGAATAGGTAAGTAGTTGGCCTAAATTTTTTTAAAGCACTTATCTGTACTTTCAATGGCAATTCAACTTCACTTCATTACGATACATTGCTATTTGTGATTCAATTTCCTGTCATTTCATTCGTAATCCATTGAAAAACGACAACGTACAATGGTGGAATTTTTCGCGCAATTTAGCAATCTTTTATGCTAATATATGTGTTTAGTTCGGTATTTTTCTTTTACTCTATTTAAATATCAAGGCTCGTTTTCAAGTAAACCTATACGATTCTGTATTCTGTATCTGTATTTTTAATTTCCGTTTGAAGGTTTTGATTCAAAATGACAATTTAATTTATAAAACATTTTGAAGCCGACATAGAATGTGTCGAATTGAATTCATTTTGATGTTTCATTGGAAAAAAATGCTATTAAATTGTCTTTAACGATGCAATTTGCACATTTAAAATTTAACCTAGTTTGTGAAGCTTTTTCATTGGTTTAATTCATAGGACACATTTAAATTTCATTTTATGGGTGTTCTTCCTATCAAGGTTAATTTGTTTTTATTTATTTACTTGCCAGTTTTACAGCAAACAGAGAATTATGTAACATTGTTGCGGTATTATGTTATATTATGATTATGTAGCTAACCTTTGACAATTTCACAGTCATTTTCATTTCAATCCTGTAAACATGCAAGGTTTTTGTATTTGCCTGAGAATTTTCCCAAGTAAATCATAAAAAATAAAATAATATGCAAATTGCAATCATTCAAACGGAAAATTTATCAATATTACTTTTTAAACCTAGCTGAATTTAATTTAGTTTGATTCATGCACATGGTATGTATTTGTCTCTGACATTCAGGGATAAATTATTATGAAAATAATTAAACAAATGTTGCATAATACGATCCAGGATTATTTACCATTGTAAGTCACAATATTTTACAAAAACAAATTGCTCCAAGTTGAAAATGTTCTTGCAGGTAACCTCCACAAAACTAAACATCGTGATAAGTTGACAAAAGTAACTGAAACTTAGTAATTAAAAAAGATTATGCATGTGAGATAGGAGAATGAATGGTGCTAAAAATTTGTCAATGAACTGATATATGCTGAAGTCTTTAAATATTTATCTAGTATTTGATTAGCGATTCGTGAAACTGCGGGTTTACGTAACAATAATTCTTCTTTCTTTGCGGAAAATTATATGCTAAATCAAATCTTATCTGATTTTATCTTTCAAAAACATTTTACGGCTACCTGTATGCATGGTTATTAACACACTTCTGTTAGATATGTTCCCCTTTAATTTAAATTTAATTAAAATTTTTACAACAAGCGTTATAATTACAGATATACGGTGAGAGTAAAAGAGTTCTTTTTCGTTATAATTGGCACTGTATTATATTCTTGTACTGTGTTTAGCTATTCCGTAGTTGAGACTTGACCAAACATTTCCACTGGGCAGTCAGTAGTTGCAATTTTGCGAAATAAATGCCATAAAATTAGTTAAATATGCCGTTGAGTAGTTTGTTGTTATTATCACCTGTGCTTCAAATGAAATTATCTTCATCACGACAAAATGTAAACCCAAACACGTACAAAAATAAAAGATGCGTGTTCCCTAACTAACCCTTCAGATTGTTAAAATTTTGTACGCTCAAATACCGCCAATTGAAGGCATTTTGATACTTTTTAAATTCTTAATTCAATATTTGAAGGAAATCATAAAATTTAATTTTAATTTATTTTATTGCGCATGAAATCATTTTTCCAAGAAGACAGGTACCGGACGCCATGAAATGAAAAAAAAATTATTACTATAATACCATAACCGAGCGCTTGTAATGTCGACTGTCGACTTTTGCAACGAAAACAAAATAGTAAAACCATTCAGTTTTCTTCTGAATGGAAATAATATCTTTTAAAGTCAACAGTCAAAGGTTTGACAAAAGATTCATGACATTTTATAAAGTTTTTGTCTTTTCTTGCAGGATTGAGTGGGATGGGTACAAAACAATCTGCAAACAAATGCAAGTAGATATCCATCAGCACGTCTTGCGGTATTCAAGTCTGAGGAGACCTTGAAAAATATTGAATGAGTGACGGAAAGGAAGAAGAGGCTTTCATATTCGTAAATGCCCCTTTACTCTTATCGATACATTGAAAAACATATAATGCCTATACAACATTTTTGTGTATAAGATCAAATGGCAGATATGAAAAATGTACGGTTTGTTATTGTTAGTCGTTACAATAAATGCCAAAGGTATTCGTTATCCATGCAGCTTTGTATGAAATGAACCTCTTCAAGGCACCTTCACAAAAGTAATTTTGAAGATGATCATGATTAATACAGATAACTTTTATAATAACTACTATCATCCTTCTCCACATTTTTGCCATTATTAAATGTTACTGCCTAAATTCTTCCATTCGTTTGCATAAAAAGAAATGATTGTGGTATGATGACGTAAGAAGTTTACTTGAGTTGGATTATTTTTCAAGGCACATGGCAAATTGTATGGTTTGCTAACAAACTGAAAGCGGATACAAAACGAACTCCAGCGCAGTAATAAAAAAAAGATTTTTTGCTGAAGTAAAATGAACGTGTATGGAGGAAAAATAAAAAATAATTAAGTTCTATTCTTCTCTAATTTGATAGGTATCTTTAACTGCTAGGAAGAACTGTTAAAAAATGTTACACAAAGCCATTCAATTCTTGAAACAGAAAGCTGGCCGGAATACCGGAAATCAGTAAAATAACAAACCTACTAAAAAATTTAAAATTATTTGACGATGAATTAAGATTACAAGTGTATATAATGAAATTTGTACAATTAAACAATTCATTAAAATGGAAATAACATTATTGTGCTTTTAAAAGATTTGGAGATAATGAGATGAGCTAATGCATTTCTAAAAATATCTACTTTTGGGATTTGAAGTGAACGACCCACGCAAAATTACATTCCAAAAATATTGTTCGTGTGATGCGATTACGGATTAGGGAGTAAGACACGATAATTACATGCAAAGAGGTAGGCAGAATGACGAATTTTCCTTGTACTGTACTACTAGGTGGGCGAACTAATTGCTTTGTACATTTGTCATAATTGCGTTTGGTGTGATGTCCAATTTTCTATTTCCGACCTATTAACCAAGAAGTTGAAGGTCGTAATCGTACATAGATTATATTGTAATGATTCTTTCTTGATAAAAGTTAAACTTTACTTTTGACTAAATTGCAATTTGAAAAACTTCCTCTTGTGTTTAATTAAAAATCACTTTGTCCAATTCCGATTGAGGGTAAAAGCATTTCGTAAACTCTCCACTATTGTATGATTGAAGCTAATTTTCTAGCAATTTTCAGAATGTTCCTTTTGACGTCTTCTTTAGCTTTGTGCCGAAGTCAGTCGAATAAAACATTTAAATTTAATACGTGCTTTTAAGTGCGTTTTTTTTAATGCAATACTAAAACCGTCATCAGCCAAGATCTCTGAAGGATCCATTATTGCTGAAATCGTAGTTCTATCTTTTATTCACAATCTTCAAACATGATGTTTGTACAAAGAATTGCATAATAACTAGAGCACATTCATCCTTAAACTATCATCAGTACTCTTCGCAGTAGAAATGATATGAAAGAATGAGTTCAAAACCTGTGCACGACATCCCAAAACCGCTGCATTAACCTAATTAATACCGACACTAACGATAAAACGAATGAGTGGGCAGTCATCAACATCATCTCATAACAGAGCTTAACCATAACCCTTACATACATTTATGTTATTATAAAATATTAATGTTACTCTCATTTTATTTTGCATTTATAATTTAAAGAGCAAATTTTTAAAAGGATAACTTTTTAATGCATTTCAGCAGACACAACAACAGCCTGTAGCAATAAAGTGCTACACTGTCAACGAAAGAACACGGTAATGATCTGACAATGTTTCAACAAAGAACACACGAGGAACATAATATTATCATCTTTTTACTTTTTATTACTACATGCATGGCAGCAACAATGCGACTGCTTGTTAAAAAACGTGAAGTGGGAGAAGAAGGACTTGGCTGGCTCCTTCAGTAAGATTCAAAACGTCTTTGTTGTTGTTACAGAAGAACCCACAAATTATTTCATTTCGTGAAGGAAGAAAGAAACCTGTTCTCGTTGTGAGATACAATACCAACAGAACAACATCTGCTCTCTGCTGCAATGCCATGGTTGAAGTTTGAGACATTAGCATTAGCATAATTTTTAAAAGACTGCCATGTCAGGACCGTCACTTTTGTCTTCAGTATATCACCATTGCTATTATTATTTTCCTAACTTAAAAATATGATGATGGGTGTCAGAAAAATACTTACACAGACATGCGGTGTGATCGAAACTTGCTTTCCGCCAAAAAACCAGTATTATCCAACCGTAAAAACAAATGGGTTATTTCCAAACTTGGCATGCAACAACTTAATTTTCACTTTCAGCACTTCCAACTACGAAGTAAATTTTTTCAACAAGAACTGCACAAAAATGCACTTAATCTCACACATTTGGCCACTAGAAAATATATTATTAAATTATTACTTTTATCATGCGGGGTAATGCATCGCACGAATTTAATGACAATTTAATCAACAAAACTGTAATTAATGGGGCAATAATGGATGTGACACGATAACTGATATGATAACGGAAGAACGGATAATGGAAACTGAGAAAAATCGCTGAAAATGTGAATGACACTGACTTTGACTGTGATGATGGTGACGAGAGTGGTGCCAGCGAGGAAAACAATTTTTTTTCAAGAAATCAGTAAAGGTCTCACTTAACTAGATTGCGTTTCTGAACGAACAAAGACAAAACGTGAAAAAATGATGACGCTGCGATGTGATAATGGCCCGGTCTGCAGGCAGCTCCACTACTACTGCTTTAACACTCTCCAAAACAACTTTTCTACCAAAACTTTTTAGCATTCATTTGTTGTTGGCCAGCAAAAAGATTGAAGTATCAAAATAAGTGTGTGCTCTCTGATGAGGAACTGAGGATCACAACCAAAGAATCATTTGTAGTCGTTTGGCAATGGTGACCCTCAAAGATCCACCTCAAAATCCCTCGTCAGTCTCATCCAAGGTCTCCCATTCTTATATACCATAATAACATCACATTTTGCCTCACTACTGCTTAACTTACTATCAACCTACCACCAGCTTTTGTAGTAGTAGTAGTAGTAGTATGACAGTAGCAAAAACAAATCTCTTTTGCTATTTAGCCATATATCTTTTAATTCAATACGTTCCTTATTATCACCTGTACAACTCTTTTTAGTCGATTCACACTGCATATTTGACCATTTTTTTCTCAGAAGGAACCACGTTGTTTCGTCTCCTTTAAGTATATTGGTGTAATCGCTAAGATATCTACGAGCGAGCGATCCACACGGACACGAAACCTCAAGCTCCATTGCTCTCCGTAACATTGCAATAAAAGCATTCTTAAGCAGCAGAAAAATTTGTGAAGAAAATAGCGATATAGATAGCTATAACAAGTGCCTTGCCTAGTGTATAAAATATATAACGTTGACTCCTGTGAGCGTGGTTTGTCGTAAACCAAACCAAAATCCATACCCCATGTCTGCAAGAAATTTGGATTCACCTATTCCTACGCAAAAGAAGGGTTGAAGTTGAACTGCATTGCACAAGCAACAACCCTTTATTCCATTGAAGAAGAGAAGAAGAAAACCCATACTATAACTCATTCTAGCCTTGAGTCTCCGCAGAGATTCATTCCCCGGGTCAATGTCTCTTCCGATTCTCAGTCTTTCAACTTTTTACTTTGCTTTTCGTTTATTTCTTCTCCTTCCTGTTTTCTTTTTACATTTTCTGTTGTTAGCAACAAAAGAATATCATCATATTGCCGCTTATGACATACTTAATAATGCACTGCGAAAGGAACTCTCTCGGGATCATCATGATGCAAGAAAATTTACATTACTAACTAACGATTATCAAAAAGGTTTAATCATCATCATCATCATCGTGGAAGGAAGATCAAGTTTAAGAAGTCACCGCGTGCACAACACAACCCAGCAGGTAAAGATTGCTTTTGCTGCTCCCTGTCCAATGCCCACATACGGTTTTGTTACAATCGTGCTTATTATTGCTTTACAACAACAATCTGATGATGATCATGATTATGAAGAACAGGAAGAAAGAATTTTATGAACGATGACATGATGGATGCAAAAGGAGCAAGCCATTTCTGACCTGTATTTTATGCCTAAAGTCAGACAGGACAAGAAAGTCAAACAAGAAATTATTATTATGAGCATAATATAGGAAGTAGTTTTTGTAATTGTCTCTGGAGAAAAAAGATGATTCACTCTCGTGTCGTGGCATTGTTAAACATGAAATTTATGATACTTTTTTGGAAGGTCAAACTTCCTCTCGCTTCGTCGTTTGTTGTTGGCTGCACTCAATTTTTGGTACAGTTTTTTTGTGCATGAACATAGAGACCATTATTGAGATAAGTGTACTACCACTTGCTGTTTGACCAGGAAAATGTTTTTAATGTTAGTGAAGTTCAGGGTGGCAGAAATTGGCAACATAAAATAACATATATTGCCATTAATGTCATCATGAGATTCGATTGAGATATTATGCTTTGGGGATGTCATGAGATGGGATGATGATGATGATGATGATAGGTTTTCTAGTTCAGGCAAATTCAGATACAATTACATTTTTTTGAGCGATCGATCGATGATGCACAGATACTTTACAGGCTATGGGAGTTGCAGTGCAGAAATATTATTGCAAAGAGACAGCCAGCAGCGACGAAAAAGATTTGAACCGTTACTGTTTACCGTTTGCCATTATAGATTATTACGAAAGTATCATCAGGCAGCGTGGCCTAGAGAAGACCAATTTACCTACTGAAAAATAAATGCATATTAAAAAAACTATTCACTCGCACATTATTGCTTAATTTTGTAATACAAGCAAGCAAGCCTCGCTCGTCGTAGAAATCAGAATTGCTAATTCACAAAATTTCCCAATGCAGAAAATTTTTACGTGAACAACCAGTTAGCAATAAATTAGTGATTCCTTGTAAACTGGTTCACAGCAGCCTGCCACACACAGCCAGCTGACGATGCGATGTGAAAAATGATTTAAGTTTTGCCGATTTGAACGTTATCGCTTATCATCAGACAAGTTAAGTTGAGAGCTGAGAGAGAGGAGGCAGGTAAGGAACGTCGCTAACCATTCTAGTAGTAGTATCAAATGAGTGAGCCACGACGTGCGTTCGATCGCATCGAAGCTCAACTATTATGCGTATGATGATTATAACTTTCCAGTGAGTGGTTTAAACTTTTTAAACAATGTAATAATAATGCATGCAACTCAAGTTTTAACTTTTAACTCGTCATCATTACCATCAAATGACCTTAGAACAAGACGCTAATCTAGTTTCTGCAACAAGCGTGAACGAACGATTCGTTAAATGATAATTACTATAATTGAAGTAATAAACACATTTCATAGAGTCAATTCACACTTTTACTATTTTGGGGTCGGACTATCGGCTACTTTACAAATTAGCTAGCGTATCTGTATTTTGAATAGTTTTGTGTACTATGCTATATGATACCCGAACTTGCATCATTTCCTTCCGCTTAATAAAACACAAGGGAAGCATTAATTTAATATATTATTATGTATTTGTTAACTCATTTCGTAGCGTAGTCCGCAGCCCGCACTAACATGACCATATCAGTAACAGTAACAAAACATCAAAGATCTAACTTATTGATATGGACTGAAGAAAACAAATCAATTCAAATGTGTCAAGGAAGCATTTATACTTTAAGCAAATCTTATTATTATCCATTCAAAGTGTAAAATACAACAATGTTTCAAGTTGAAAATAATACTGCGCATCTATTTATGAGGCGTAATAATAAATCTCATTGTTGAATGTTAACATCAAAGGCAACATAAGTTTAGTGACAATAGCAGCATTAATTGCTTCATGTGAATATCCTTCCGCTTTTCCTCTCACCACCACCACACCACCGCCACTCACGCATTGTACCGTACCCAGTGCCCACAGGTAAATTCAGACAATCCCTTTGTGCTCTATATCAATCACTTGCAAAGACGTTGCCTTACGTGTGCCATACAATACGGCGATAAATCAATGATCCGGAAATAAAAATTCATTTGATACGGTCTCCCCCACGCGTTCATTCGATTGGGTAATGATTGCACACTTCCGCACATGATGGACCGACATTTATGGACAGAGAATATTTGATACGCAGGCAAAGACGACTTGATTCGTCAGCGATAAATCTTGATTTTCTGGTACTTTAGTTAATAAAAAAATAATGCAATCAGTCTCAGACCTCATTATTGCTCCAATTGATTTATCCTTAGAAGGTAAATAATGTTTGTTTTCCTTTAACTGTAGAGATTCATTAAAAATGATAAAATATGAAACATATTATTCATAACTAAACGTTCGAACGCCTCCTATATTTACTACTCCTACCTCATAATTTGTGGATAATAGTTCAAGTCTGGTCGAATCGAGTGAAGAAATTATTGGAGTGAGTGGGACAAATGAATGGAGAGGAAAAACAAACTAATAAACACACCCAGGCGGAAATGCTTTTTGTTATAATTAGTCGTAATAGGAGTAGAACATAAGAGAGCAAAACGTTTTTTATTGCCGTTACTTCCATAAAAACTTCTGGATGCTCCATCAGCGTGTCCATTAGTACGTCATATTATCATAATGATTGCCTGCCATCGCATCGCATATCGTCAAAACGATAGATGAAGATTATATCAACAAAAAATGTTGTTTTAGGATTTATATAGAGTTGGTTAAGAGAGGAAGGAAGGAGCAAAAAACTCTGACTTGGCTCGGCAGCGCGCTGTTCCGTTAATTTAGGCCCACCTAGACCTTCATAAAAAGGAGACTCCTAAAGCGGAAACAGCGCTCTGTAATCAGTTAAGAATTAGGAGATGCCTAAATTTGATGAGTGGTGGAGTGATATTCACCTAATTGTAATTGCGCACAGTTTGACTGTTGTAATAAGCTGAATGAGTGATATATTCCACGCAGGTATGTATGATTGTCCTGAACATATCCTTCTTACATGTAAAACAACATATTGTGTAGTAAGTGTACCTACAAATTAAAATGTAGACAAGGCATGAATCATCAAGGGAAGCAATTTGCTGCTACATTCTGCAGATTGTGGTAAGCAAGCTTGTTGGACACAATAATGGCCAAGGATATAGTATGGAATCATGTTACAACTTCTCCAATTACTGTGGTTAAATCGATCAATTGTTGCTGAACTTTTGCTAATGAATTTTATTTTACAAAATGGTCATTAAATGGTATGAATTTATGGCTCATGATTGATTTCAATTCAATTCTTTGTTTTTTTTCGGGAAAGTAAAATTTCAGCATTTTGTTAGAGTAGTAGAAACTGAATGTGCAGAGACGCAAAGATTTTTTTGTTTCGTAAGTAAATTCATGACTTTCAATAAAGCCTTACTTAGATTATCAATATCAATATCATTCACAATTTTGACATAATATTAACAATAGGTTAAATCGATCAATTGTTGCTGAACTTTTGCTAATGAATTTTATGCTACAAAATGGTCATTAAATGGTATGAATAAATTATGGCTCATGATTGATTTCAATTCAATTCTTTGTTTTTTCGGTAAAGTAAAATTTCAGCATTTTGTTAGAGTAGTAGAAACTGAATGTGCAGATGACGCAAAGATTTTTTTGTTTCGTAAGTAAATTCATGACTTTCAATAAAGCCTTACTTAGATTATCAATATCAATATCATTCACAATTTTGACATAATATTAACAATATTCTTGATTTGAATTATGCAATTATTGCAATACCGATATTTTAATCCCTAAATGATTAAAAATTACTGATTATTGCAAATAAATATTTTTTTTTTCTTTTTGACAATGAACACTTAAGTTATTGTTGTATAACATCAGTAAGTACATTTGAAGCTTCAAGAAATGCAAGTTACAAAATACGATAGTAGGTAGTAAAAATATGGTGTTGGTAAATGACGTGTACTATGAGAATATTGTTAAATACTAAAGTTAAGTTCAAACAATTCAAAGCTCAAGCACTAAACTATTATGTTTTGCATTTTAACTTGAAGTTTAATTAACTTTATGTAACATGCGCAGGTATCAATGAGTACTACTGCCAAGAACGACCTTGTAGACAATCTGTGAACTTCTCACACGTCCTTCACGTAAATAAATTCCACCATTCTTTCTCAGAAAACTGTATTTATTTACAGTATTCGAATGTGTTATACGTTTACTTAATGTGACATTTGTCGTACAGCATTGTGAGTTCATCGTGATGCAATACTAAAAAAGTAAGTAAGTAAAAGGTGTGGGCTAGAGGTATTCAGCTAAAAATTATTATATGAATCACGCAAGCAACGCAACGCTGCTGCCGCTGAAAGCTGCCATATTTATAGCTTGAAACTTTGTATAAAAGCTGAAATCCATGTAAACTGTCATGATTATTCACAATTATCACGGAATCCAACAAAGCCATTATATTATGACTATAATATTATTACTCTTTCGCGATTAAGAATCCAGAGCTTACTTACTACCATCACGTAAGCATAAATTACCACACTACAAAGTATCCTTGCAATTCACTGTCGCTTACTCCTGATAATAAGTCACATAAGTCAAAAGCTTTTCTTGCAAATACAATTACTGTGTTCCGATGAAGGTAACCAAGCTTCTGTATTGAATTGAAATCAATTGATTTTACCAGATTAGTGGGAGTGTTAAATTGTAATAAATTAACTAGTACATAGCAGCAAATAATGTTATGCCTGTAATAGAATTGCCATAAGTTAGATAATCAAATGCCACTGGAAACTGTTTCTTTGTATACATATTTATGCATCCTTGTACAAAACATTTCAACTAAAATGAAAAGTTGCTGAAAGCAAGTAAATGTGTTTGAATATCATTTTATAAATAATTAACTTGCATCTTATTTATCTATCGCTGACATTTACAAATTTTACATCTGCCCACGAAAACCTACATTAATTTTTGGTGAACTCATTGAAATAATGGGCATTTTTTAGCTCTAGATTTTGAAATGTGAGAATATTTGCTTGTTTCCGGAACAATGTTACACTTGGTTGACTAAACATTGTTTCGCAAAATAAATTGTCATTGTCATTCAGCTTCTGGAATGATTAATTGCTCCTTTTTTACTATGTTTAACGTAGTTTGTTCATCTCGTAAAAATTAAAAACATTATCTACCTTCTGCAAAGTCATCTTTAATCGTACGCTTCGTAAATCTTGTTGAGTTGTGAAGATGTTACGAAATTTAATGCAAGTAAACAATTAATTAAGTTCAGAAGCTACTAATGAGTGAATGGGTAAATTAGATGAACAACAATGTACTTAACACGTAGATAACATAGCCCTGTTTAATTTGTTTCATACAGATTAATATGTATAACAACATAATATTGAGCAAATCCACATTTCGTAAGCCTTAACTTCACAGTTAATGAACTTTATTTTATGAATGACTAATTTGTGGAAGCCACTGCTTCAATGCGTTTATTTTTTTGCTTGAAAAGTGTAAGTCTCCCTGCCTCACCTTACTTTAGAAGAATTGATATTAGTAGCGTAGAAGTAGGTAGGTTGATTAACCAATTTTAGAGAGATTAGCTTACGAACGAATAGAATGTGTTTATTGTTAAGGTATTGTGTAGGTGTGGTGTGGTAGTTAGTTAGTTAGTCGTGAGTTATTATGATCTCTATATTTATGATCCATATAAAAGAGTTGCGACAAAAAATCTCATAAGATACTACTGCTGCCCCAGCCAAAAATATTTTTTAGGTAAACATGTTAATCTATATTAAAAGTGACGCAAATGACCATATATGCATGGTAGACCCATACATCAAATCATTTTTGTTTCTTTCACTATACAATCTACCTTACAGGGCAACGGCAACCAAAAGACATAAAACGTTAGTGTTAGTGTGTGTGTTACGCAATGAAAGGGATTGTGAGAGAGGAAAAACCACGTTGTAGTAGTAGTGAAGCGAGCGCAACATTTTTGTAAAGTTTTTTAAAAAAAGAAATAATTTTACTTTAAAATTGTGTAAAATTGGATTGTCATCTTTCTGCTTGCATGTAGCAATACTGCAGAGCATTAGTAGTAGATGGTCAACTCAACATGAGTAAATAGCGTCGCAGTCGCAGTAAAATAAATGTAATCTGTGAATGAGCTTTGCTGATGTTGATTAAAGTGATAGTGATGATGATGAGAACTTTAACAATTGCATATCTCTCGAGCACCGATGCGAGGCGAGAACCACTGCAGTGCAGTAATCAAGGTTTAGAGCAACAGCGTGTACTTTATTATAAGGGTACTAAAAAACTAACTTCAGAAATTAAGTAATACTTATTTCATTTCTTTTCAGTAGTATGGAATTGAAATCAACAATCACATATCTTTTCAAGTTTCAGGTAAAGCAAGTTCATTTTCTGCTACAAACACAGATACCATAACAAAAGCAGGACATTTAAAAGCGAAACATAGTGTTGCATTGTACTGACTGAATATACACAGCGACTTATACTTGGTTAAATTGGCAATTAATTGCAACATCCCCTGACGATACTGAACTTGGTAAATGGAGTGTTAGATAAATTAATATTTATATGGTTTTTAAACAATAATTTTTTGCTTCACTGCAAATGTTAGAAATAAAACTTATCTTCTAATTTTAGGGAATTAACCTTGAGTACTCAGAATACATTTTTGATTCTTATAAAGTAAACATACTCATACTTCATTTAATTTAATTAGTCTGTAATTATCCAGCGCGGAAGTAATGGAAGCGCATAAAATCATTTAATAAATTAAAACTAAAATTGACGGAATAAAGTACGTAATTTATTTGAGCTGGAAAACGGTAGTCCGACAAAAACAACAACAACTACAACCATCGTGCAAAAGAGTGTGTCCATCTGTTGTGAAAATTAGTTACAAAAAACTATTGCACGACACGACGAGGTATCGACTAAAAAGCACAAAAAATTAAAGGTCACTTCCTGATGGACAGCCATTTAATTAAAGCTAATTGAACTGGCTTGCTCAGTTTCAACATTGAAAAAGCATGTACATTAAAGAGGACGAAATCTCGTCGTAAGTTTGCTGCTTGTAGTTTTGCAAGGAAATAATTTACATCGTTGCATGCAGCACTTTATTATTTCTAATGTTTCAAATAAATTATTATGATGAGTGAGTAAGTGTGCATGCACAAGCGCACGGCAACGACGGCAGCAAATGCAGTTGATATGAAATTTAATTTTCCTGATGAATGAGTCAGTGATATTGTTAAATGCAAAGGGGATTGTCTAAGAAATAAATTTTATGATCTGACTATGACTACTGCCTACACCAACATACTTTATTGATTATTTTGTCAATCATCCTAGCGGTTACCTTTAATCTATATATTTATCAACCTAAAAAAGTCATATCAAATAAATTATTATGATGAGTGAGTGAGTGAGTGTGCATCCACAAGCGCACGGCAACGACGCGACGGCAGCAAATGCAGTTGATATGAAATTTAATTTTCCTGATGAATGAGTCCGTGCAATGAAAAGGGGATTGTCTAAGAAATAAATTTTATGATCTGACTATGACTACTGCCTACATCAACATACTTTATTGATTATTTTGTCAATCATCCTAGCGGTTACCTTTAATCTATATATTTATCAACCTAAAAAAGTCATACTATTATAGAACCACTATTGGGCCAAGGATGACCCGAAATAAAACAAATCACATCATCATCCTTCCGTCAGCTATGATAAGCAGAGAGGTAAAAATACAACAATTCCGTCTGACTGAGCAACAGCTTTATCTAATAAGGTTGTCTTTACTTTTGTGTGTGCCCCTGTTCTACATGATTTTGCAATAATCGACGACGTCGGCTCGCTGTTTTCATTCGTATCGTATTGTATCCGAAGGAAAGATCAAAAGTCATGTTCAGTTCAAATCTTTTCTACTCTGTTGCATTTGGGTCTATTACTTTGGCTTGGCATTTGCAAAATCAATCAAAAGCAAAAAAAATGTTTCGGCAACCTTTGTTCGTTGTGAAAAAAATCTCAATTTTTTATCATTTCCCATATTAAAAATTGACCGTCTATTTTTGCAATATTTGTCGGCATTTCTATACACACAAATAAATAGAATTGGGTTCAACGGAATTTAATTTTTGTGGGTAGGACTAACTCTCCTGCAACAACCCTATCCATCACTAAATCTGATTACGATTACATTAAAATCCGACGGTTTAATATCGAATTTACTTTTTTAAAATATTGTATAATCTCAATTCAACTATTTTAAAAGTTTAACCGTATTCCTCAGCCATAAATTAATGTCTTGAAGTATTATGTGGCACCTTAGGTGTTACACCTGCTGCATCAATTTCTGAAACCAGTTACTTATTAAATAAAAGCTGCAGAAAGAACAATAAAAGTTCAACTTTATAGCCTTTAGTTACACATACTTGATGCAATCTTAAGATGATGATCTAAATCTGATGCAAGAATTTTTTATCTGTTTTTGCAGATTTACAGATCCGTATATTTTTGATAGCGAGGATAAGCGACAATAATAATTTGGGATTTTTTTACTCCTATGCAAATACTCATTAATATGCGAAGCTCCAATAATAATGATGCGAAAAAAATCATTCCTATAGATTGCACAAGTTTTGATATTTTAATGCAAAGTGCGCGTTTGAAATGTAAAGACAATACTTTATCAAACCGTCAAATATTTACGCGCATGAAGATTTTTCAATATTTTTTTTACATTAATAGCACATTTATCCATTAAGCAAATTTTTGCGAATTGGAATTGCGAAGTTTTAAGTATTGCCATCATTCAGTGATTCAATTTTTAGTAATTGCGGCGGAGACTTTTGTTAAAAACTAGTATGTATTTTTTCTAAAGATGGAATTTGAATATAATTGTGTTTGATACAAAAAAAGATCAAAAAGATGTAAGTAAAGATTAAAATAGCTATAGCCTGCTAATTTTCTAAGCTATATGCGCTGACCACTTGACTCAATGCTCGAACAAACTAAATGGTAGAAGAATTTATGTATGGTCAAGTAAGGAGGCAGGCGTACGGAAAGCATGACATCATATAATATTATATTGATAAATATCATAATAATAATAATGTGCAACGGGCAAACAGGACCGCGACTGCCGCGCTGCTACCAGCTAAACCTGTTATAGTGTTGCAATTGCAATGATTGTGGCAAAATATATTTACTGCTGAAAAAAGTTAATAGAGTTGGACTCTCGTTGTTAGTTACTCACAGTCACAATATAATTTACAACTATGAGAATTCAATTTTCAATAAAGTATGAGAAAATAACTTATTCTACTACTTACTACTTTTGTACTACCTTATCAGTAATGACAACCGTGATCATCGTATCTCATAGTAATTCTGCAGCGTATATGTACATAATAATAATAATACTTACAAAACAATACAATTCAACAAGTCACTACACAAAAACCAGTCAATTCAAATCCTATTTTGAAGCTTCCATCAGATAGGTTTGAATTTGAAGTTATAGATTTGGCTGAGATGTGCTACATTTCTCTTGAGACGGAAAGAAATCAAATTTTATTCTTGCTCGCTGGTTTTTGTTGTTATTCATTGTTGTTATCCGTGGACAAGCAACAGCAACAGCATTTCCCCTTCGGGCCCCATAATTGATCATTTTATATTTTGTATTATATATTTTTTGTTTGGTTAACGCGAGTTGTTAGTTTAAATCAAAATACAAGTTCAGAAGCCATAAAAAACATATTAGTACATGTATGTTAATTTAGGTAGATTCGTAAGTGGAACTACGAAAACTCATATCCGTATTGATTATCTTTCTTCCTCGCTCACTATTTACAGGTTTTAACATTGTCTGTTAAAAGAATTAGGTCATTCAATTAAAGTCGGAAAGGATGAAAGAAAATACAAAATCTTCAAAACATTTCCGGTAAAGTTTCCATACTTTTCGTGAAGTGTTTTAACTTTTTAACTACTAACGCAATTTTTAAAACGTAGATTGAAACTTTGATAAATTTGATTAATCATGGAAGTAAAATACAGGCTTACAGGCACACCTCCGGTAACATATACACTGCTGAAGAAGTTCTTCTTTGATGTATAAGCAGAATATATGGCGAGTGGATTTGTAGCACATTTCTGCTATATTATGTTTCTGGATTAATTACAACTTACGACTTCTTATTGTGTGACACCATTTCCCCATTATACTATGTTATTAGTCATTTTGTAAATAAGATTTATGATAATTCTTCACCATTTTTACACTTCTCGAACGCAACAATGTGCACTACACGCAATAAATTTTATAGCACGCACAAATTTTATGCAGCAAATTATGGAATAAATCCGAAATTCTTTAAATTATTGTTATTTATCAGAATTCATTTATGTTTTGCTTCAACACACGCAATGACAGTTTCGTAAATAGGTAACTAATTCTTTTAATAAGATTATTTACTTATTAAAAGTAAATTATATGAACCTAACCAAATCTTTTGTATAAATCGATAATGGAGACATTTATATTATGTACTACAAGTGGTGGTAGACTCTTGTATTATTATATTATTAAGAATTTTAGACATTTCAGGCGCTAGGGCTGTAATTTAAAGCGCAACATTATGCAAATTAAAATGTGGCGTTATCGGAGAAGGAAAGTAGGCACCAGCATTGGTCAACTTAACATTTAGCAATAATATGTTTACATTTAGCGAAATTGTTAGTCTGACTGTGCTTATGTATGACAATGTGGATGGATGATGATATCACGATAAGAATCGTTGCAGTTGCCGTTGCAAAGCTATTGTGATTACTTGCTCTTTGCAGAAGCTGTTAGTAATAATGACATAGGCAGGCAAGGAGGACCCCACACTTGAAAATGGTACTTTTAAAAACGATTAGTAATGCAGTGCACTACAGCGATGGCTAACACTTGCTAAAAGCACTTGTCATGCTTGTCATCTTCATGCAGGAAAATGCAAATCTTCTTAAGATAATGATTATTATTATCAAATACTTATGTGCAATAGCACGAAAACTGATCAGTCGTGTAGTTGTAGTGTAGTAGTGGGGACAACAGGGAGGATAAAAGGCATGTGTATTAAAAAAATATGTATTATCGTGTATGATCCCTTTCGTTCTACTCCATATCTCCTCCAAATTTGGTGATGTGAATGCACATTCAACGTAAATTTGAATTGCGTGTGTGATAATAATGATGAGTTTTTGGTTGAATGGGCATACATCCAATGTATTATATAGGTAAGCTAATTTGGCGGCAGGAAATAAACAATAGGAGCATTTCTTTTAGAACTTCGATTAGCAATAGCAGCGAGAGTTTACGTAATCCTAGGATGATTAAGCTATGATACCATCAAAACATCAGAATTTACAATCCTTTAACTTTTGACAATAGCCATTATATTATCCCAGTACCTAAAATTGACTTCGGTGTCTTTTAAATCGTTGGTCAATTTATGCGCAACCCCTCTCGGCATACACAATTTAAATAAACATTGTTTATCTTCGAGTACTTAACTTTACACGTATCTAAATAATGTTTGAGTGAACATTATTGAAAAAATAATGTAATGATAGAAAAAAATAGATGTGCAAAAAACTGTTAGTGCTGTTCCATTGGATAGGATAGGGTTGATAAAAATGATGATGATAATGAACGCACTCCACATTGATAATGATAATTGATGCTGTAACTTACTGAGGTAGGTTAGGTAAGTATTGTATGAGTGGGTATGTAAAACAAAAGAGCCTTTTTCATGAACCTTTTGCACTCCATGTCACTTAAAAGTAAACATTCTCTTGGGTTTACCACAATCGGTGGTCATCTTCCTAGAAAAGCCACTAAACATACAAAGCAGCAGCTAAATTCATTATTTTGAGAACAATGCTAAACATTTTGTAATAAGTAAACGAGATACGTTGCATGAGAATAAACCGGCGTTATACATACTATCATCATTAACCGCGCATACCTGAGAGTAGCCACGCATTTCGTGCTCAATCTTTAAAATCGTAATAATAATCAGATTCAGACATATTACGCGTACCTAAATTAAGCAAAAACGGCTAACATAATCTGCTTGGAATATAACTTTTATAGTGCTTTGGTAAACACAATCTAAAAGAAGAGTTCTGCTGCATTATTATTAAAAACAAAAATAAACATTTGCAAAAAGTCAATTTATTAACTACGAGTATGTCAAACAAAAAGTATTTATGTAAACTCTCTCCTACCCTACCTAACCTGTCCACTCGGATTCTAAATGAAAGCATTATTCGCCTCGTTAATTAAATACTGTTTGATAACAACACAGGCATATTTTTTAATATTTTATGACAATAATGCCAATTAGATTTTAACTCAACCGCAGGTGTTGTAATAGGACCATAATGCAATATAGACTTTTACTCAACCTATGAGCGGTAAGTGTAGAATTAAAATTAAGTAAAGAGCAAATAAAATGTGCCTAAACTAATACTATAGTAAAACTGCAGCAATCTCCGAGCCCAACAAAAAATTCATTGCTAACAATCATCACTTCGTTGCATTGCATAACGTTGCGTATCAGTAGGTAACTTACGCCACTTCTGCATGCACAAAAAATGCGTATAATATTCACGCGAAGCGAAACAATTCTTCTATGATGTTTTATTACTAATTTTATATTAGTCAACTTAATTAAACTACCAACTTTCCTGGATGTAAGATAGGCTGGAAGAAAATTGCAAAGGATGGTATTTTCATAGCCATCAAAAATCGTTTTTGTAGCACGCTTCATTTTACAGCACGCCGTGGGTGTTGCAAGCATTTAACGTGTGTTTGCTTAACTATTTAAAATTGTACAGGTCTCAAAAATTAACGGCACAGGAAAGTGGGTGTGGATAACTTTCATATTATGCCGACGCGACGCACTGTGCTGGTGGGCCATCCATGTAAGAAGCGACGATCATAATTGAATCTGCATGATAGCAATGCAGATATCAATCACCAAAGTTGGATTGTCTGAAGCAATTTGTTATTACACCTGTCTTTTGATTTTGTGTATTGCCAACAACTAACTACTAAATACGTGGTTTCGTGTTGTTCTTCGAATGTAAATTCGCCCAGCCAAATTAAGGGACCATCCCTCTCTGCTTAAAAACTAATTATAATTATGTTTACGATTTAGTTACCACATAGCAGTGTTACTTCATTAACTGTCAACCCCACCAAAGAATATAAAAGATGGTACCAACGAAATGTGCTTCGCATAACAATATTCAACTTATGCAATGCAACGAGTATGATGACGATGTTAAATAATGACAATATCTTGAGAGAACAAATTAGGTGCTCAGGAATGATTAATTCAAACAATAAACTTTCGAAAAATAAATAATTTATGCATTTATATAGTGTGAGTGCAAAACACTACGAAAATGTCCTCAACGCGGTAGATTAGCAAAATTGTCGCGAGTATTTACAATTTAGAGATACTTACTTATGTATGAAAATCAGTTTAAATTAAAATGAATTCTGTAAGACTACATAAATTGTTTTACATAGTACTGTGCTGGGATAACTGCGGTTGGACGTTGGACTTGATGTTCGATGAAGTTTTTAGAGGAACGAAAAGAAAAGCAACAAAGTCTGTCTGATTTTCTTTGACAATGATGAATTTGACTACGCCGTTTACTACCCTTTTAACCTCTACTAGCTTAGCTTAGCAATAAATTCTTTTTCTCCCGAATTTTCAGTCTGAACTCTGAACACAACTTTGCTTATGGAGTTT
>JAHZNJ010000258.1:0-32352 GCA_027744475.1 Lepidocyrtus cf. sotoi NNG-2020
AATAACAGTGAAAGCTCCATAACGCTCTTCTAACATTTTCTGCTGACAGCAACAAATATATTTAGATTTACTCCTCTTTTAGGTTAGATTTGGTTTGTTTTTCGGCTAAGCGCTGGGGTTGTCTAAGTTTTTGTTTTATCAAAGCTTTGATATGTATATACCGAGTCGCGATACTCGCGATTCGTAATATGACATGTCTTTCTCTGATCTAACGTCACGTAATCATCAGGATAAATCATTATAGTTGTTGTTACAAAATAACTGCTTATTTATGTAGAAGTTGTTGGCAGGTGGTCGTGGATATGGTGGTGGTATTTCTTGTGTTTTTGGTGACGGAATCGAATTAGAATTTGTGTTTTTTTTGCGTATTTCACTCAAATCTTCACTGACCAATAGCCAAAGTTAGTTGGAGTATCACTGTCACTCTAGACAAACAGGGCAAAATTAATTTTGTTAATTCATTTATGTAGTTTCGATGTCAATCGGTCGCTCGCTGCTAGTGAAATCAGTATGTTTTTTCTCTTTGTAGTCTTTGAGACTCTTCATCATAATATCATACCATTCTAATTGTGTAGTTTCATGTCATCACCATCTCATATTTCTCATGAGTTTTTCTTGGATTTTTTTCTATTTTCGGATTCTAACAAAAATCAAATATGTACGTAATTTATTGTTAGTTATTCCTATTTGACGAAAAGGAATTGATTATTTTTGCAATGCTTTTTTCTGCTTTTGTCAGTGATTGAGTAATGAAAGGTATAATATTTTTTACATTACCTACCAAACCTACGTAATGTTTTGTGCGTTGTGGGGGAAAAGTTTACGAAAGAGCAAAAAACAACGAAATAAGTTTCTACGGAGTGAGTCCCACACTAAAGTAAAACCACCACCGTCAAGTTGAAGTCAAATGTCTTTCTCTTCCCATTCGCGTTCCCTCACTTGTGTATAATTTGTCTTCTCTCGTCTTTCATGTGGTAAATATATCTGTTCCTGTTCAGTTCAGTGGATCTCCTTTTGCGAAAAAGTTCACTCACAATAAAGCACAGTTATAGTCATAATTAAACTAGAATTTCTGTCAATTGCCATTGCCAATTCTTGTTGCGTTCGCCTTGTTTGTTTCGGTTTTTCTGTTGAAGTCGTTGCCGCGTTGTTGTTGATTGAGCAAAAAAATGTAAGAGCTGCTGATGTGCTGCTATTATATCTGTATTTCATGGAATGTGCTGCTCTTGTGGCGTTTTTGTTCTCTGGCCTTTTTAATATATTAACTGATTGTAAAGTAAACGTTGTTTTTTTGCTGTCAATTCTGATAAAAAATTGTTTAATTTAAGTAATTACGATGTTTTTGTGCATGTCCTTTAGTAGAAAGTATAAGAGCTTGTGTGAATAAAAATAAATACATAATTGAAGGAAATTTATTTTCCAATAGTGAAATGAACTTTTTTTATACTGTTTGTTGTTGTTTGCAGAGACGACAGAAAAGCTGGACGGGAAGCACGAAAACAGCAAGCCATCTGCCCCTGTGTTATGGGCCGTACGAAGGCGAATTGCACGTAAGGAAAAATATTTTTTATAACATTACTTTTATTTACAACTTTTCAGCAGGAAAACAGCAAGCCATCTGCCCCTGTGTTATGGGCCGTACGAAGGCGAATTGCACGTAAGGAAAAATATTTTTTATAACATTACTTTTATTTACAACTTTTCTTCTCTTTGTGTTATAAAAAGAAAGCTTTTTGTTGGATTTTGTTACTTCTTCCAAAAGTAAAAAAGTACCGATTTGAAACCGAACTTATGAATTTTTAATGAGACGAATTGGCTCGCATCTGCTCTGCTCTGTTATGTCTGGCTGAAAGTTTTTTTTTGCAAAAACAATAAAAATGGAAATAGAAGTTAATTTGTGCAGTGCAGAAGCATATTGTAAGTAGTAAGTAGACTAGACCCCTTTAAATAAACACTATTTAAAGCAAATGCTAAATGATACATGCTAGAATTTTTAAGGATCTACAAGTGTATCTTTGCGCAATTTCCTCCACGTACATACATCTTCTTTATGTAGCAATTAAAAGTAATTTATTATCCACAGTTGAATTCCTTCATCCTATCGATTCCTCGCAGTAATTTCCTAGAATAATGGCGCAATTTGTTAATTTTTATTGCTTCTGACTCCAACGAATAGGATTTCCTTGTGTTTCTCTCTAATAAATATTTATTGTTAGAGTAATGAATGGTTTAATAAATGGTTATCTCACCCTATACTTTTTTACGTAATAGTACAATTGCTACTGCCCTGGCACTACCACTGACTATACTCACTACTGATTCTGACCTATTTGTAATTGTTATCTGTAATTGATGGCAATACTAATTCCATCTCACTTCTCCCCATTATTAGACTGTGCAATCTTTTTTTGTGATCGTACATAAATATATTAATCTTTCGTCAGCCAACAGTAAATGAAAGTGAACTTTTGTAGCTCTTTAATAAATCCTTTATAGTTCCTTCCGTTAACTCCCACGGCAAATTTTAAGAGGATCTTAATGAAACGAAAGGGAAGAAGAAAGTAATAATCCGGAAAAGTGGAGTCTTTGGAAAATTAATAACTTTCTTTTGCACAAGCTTTCTTCCTTTTTTATCCGATTTTCTAAAGATTTCCCTATTTTTATACAAAGAAAAGCTTTCCAGGAACGAGTCGATTCTGCTGACTTGCATTACATTTATTGTTGAAAGTTGAAGTGGAATCGTGTCCTGATATGATCCGACCTAAAGCAAAGAATATTATTTTGTCTATTCTACTTGGCCGTTCATTATACTCCACTCCACCTAACAAAAGAATAGTAAAAGCGCCCCGTCCCGTTCTTGGGTGTTATACAAAGTGTTTTTTTCCTTTTTTTTTTTAAAGAAAGCAATTTCCCACGGGATTGTTTCATGTTTTCAACAGCAGCAGTAGTAGTTCTATATTTGTTGCTTGGTTGTTCGAAAGCTGATCATGATTCTAATGCTGCTGATTCTTTCCTTCCATCCACCACCTTCAAACTCAACTCCAAATCAATTCCATTTCCTTTCCAGCGTGTGATAATAAATGAAATGGTTCCGATCATGCATTGTTTCCTCTTCAAAGTTTTTACGGTATATAATAATATAGATTTATACTCTAAAAAGTTATATCTGATAGTCTCCCTCCATTTACTCTTCTATAAACTTTCAGTTCTTCTCGGTCACACGTGAAAGTGAAAAGGAAAGAGTAAGATGGATGGAATATCAGGACAGGGCAGATTCTATTCTCTCTAGTTTTCTCTTGCCTCTTCCTTTTTCCCTATAGTAATAATGGGTCTGTTTTGGTTGGATGGTGGTGGCGGCAATGGCAACGCCAATTCCCCAGTAGAGAAACAAAGTAGCAAAAAAATCCACCACTGTTTCCTTTTCACTTCAGCCTAGCCAAACCATAGATTCATAGATAGACTTTCTCTTTACTCTCGCTAGGATTTCGGGATAATCACACATACTTTAGTTACTCTCCTCGTTCTTTTCCAATACATGCATCTATCTATCTTTCCACCAGCTATAGCTAGACTAAGTAAATGTGTGAAAAAATTGTATGTGGTGGTGGTGGTGGTGGTTGTTTTCTCTTCTGAATCCCTCGTTAGTCCTTTAACAAAAGATTTTCTTTTTGAAATACAGTAATATATGTACCGATATTGATATACTGGCTCCTGCTACAGAGATATTTAGTCACATATGATGATTGGAAACTGGTAGCGTCCCAAGATATTTGTTGTAGTGGATCATAAGTACATAGATAAAAAATGGCTATAAATTATACTATTTTAGTACATACGTACGTATATGGTTCTGCCTGGTTAGATTAAGCAATTTCTCTTTTGTATGAATAGTGTGATTGGACTGGCTAGAGAGTGATATCATATTTCTGGTCATGAGTTGATCCAGCTTCCTCCTTCTCTCAAGGGAAAGGAATATTATGGCGTGGTCTGGAATAATCATAGTCCCATTCACTTCTTACTGCTTTTGCTGGATGTGGATGCTCATGATGATGATGATCACCACCATGGCCATGATCATCAAGTCAATGACTATATATATGCATGATGACTCCTCCGCCAACTTATTAGATACAATGAGTAACTGCATTATGTATTATAACAAGAGAAAAGGAGAAAGGAAAAAGAAAAGAAAGAGGGAAAAAAGTTTTTTCTTTCTTTTTTCTTTCTGGAACCTCTGCAGCAGCAACCTTTTTTTTCCTCCTCCTCTCTCTGGTTTCCTAGTCTCTTACTTAAGTGCGGAAGTTTCTCAGTAGAATAAGAAACTAGAAAGTCTATGAATCTCTTCTGTTCATTCTTACTCTCATCATGTAGAATTTCATCTTGAATTTCACTTGTTTTTGTAAAGTTTTTTTCTTCTTCGTTCTCTGGAAGTTGGAGGTTTTGGAGAAAAAAGAAGAATGAGAAAGAGAAGAAGGGTTAAAATCTTGTATTGCTGGCGGTGGAGCTAGAAGAGGAACATTATAGAGGAATAGAGTGGAGAAATGACTTCTTTTGGCATTTCCAAACAATATATAATAATATTGAGTAACATTTTCCATGAAACTTAGAACTAGAAGGAGGAACTGGAGGAGGAAGAATAATAGAATGGCAATGCAATGGAAGGAGTGATATATTTTGTCCCAGTAAAATACTTTATTGAGCTCATTCACATCCCGGTGGTGACTGGTGACAGAAGTATTAGAGAATGGAATGCCGGATTTCTCGTGCTTTACGTCCACACTGTACAGTATGGTTATGTAGGAGTGTAAAAAAGTTTTTTATAATAAGTTCCCTCCTGTGTTGTGTTCTTCTCGTCCCAAGCCAGGCCTATCTATTCTTCTTCCAGCTCTTCTTCTACTACTTTTCCACTTTGTTTGTGTGACAGGCACAGTTTATTTTTGACTGGAACTTTATTTTATTGCTGGAAAGTTGTTTCATCTTCATTTATTTCTTGACTTGATGTTTTGTTGGAGTACCGCTAAAGTGAGTGGCAGGAAGCTGTAGCATTATTGCATAGCAAAGAAACAACAGCAGCAGCAACGTGTTTTCTGCTCTCTGTGGTGCTCTATAAAATGTTCTTTGGCGGTAGTGGGGGTATGGTGGCTTGTTATTTGAATCAGAAGACATAAATAAAACAAAAGACGCACAAAGGAAAAGTCTTAGTTTGTGGACTACTTTAAGTTGAAATAAATACTTTAGAAAATAAATCATAGTTTTTTTAGATAATACCCCTTAAAACATTCTATGACAGTTGGAATTTCCAAAGTGGAATGAATTAAAGCTGCTTTTCTTGTGGCAGTCAAGTTTACCCTGCCTCCCACACTTACAGACACAACGACAGCAACACAACAGGACTTGACTGGCTGCAAAAAAGAAGAAAGGAAAGAACATTTTAACTGTTTGGTCTATCGCATAATAAAATAATTTTTGAAAGCTTTATGAGTACTGTGCAAACTGGACATATTAGGTACTTTTTCTGCTGGAACAAAGATCAGAAGTATTTTGACTTTGACACTGTCACTATAATTCTATTTGGAAAGGGTTTTCTATTCCAAACACCTTAATCCTCTTCATCATCATAATGTGGTCAACCACAGGTATATTATGGTATTATTCACTTTTTTAGATCTATTTTTGGTCACTTAATAAATTATTTTGGCGTGCATGACATAAAGTACAATAGAAACAAAAACAAGAGTAAAGCCATTTCTTTTATATTATGAATCAGTTCGGTTTTATGCATTTCAAATGCAAATTATGAAAGCAAAGTAGTTGACAACATTTATTTCGGGGATTGATGCGAGTAAAATCCTTTCATCCTTTCTTTTCTGTAAGAATCTTGTTTGTAGCAACAGAATGGGAAAACATCGCTTGTGTTGTAGTGCAGTTAGCTTTCTTCTTGTATCTTACACACAGAATGGAAGAGTCTTATAAATCCTTTTGAAAAAGTAGGCCGAGCGAAGTGGAAATGTTTTAAAATATTTCATTCGGATGAAAAAGACATTTGTTGAGTTTTCTGACAAGTAAGATGAGAGATGGTGGAGGGGAAAAGACAGCAGCAGTAAGCACTATAAGTACAAAACTGATATAGAGAGGCGACCGTGTGTGTGTCCTGGCATAACCACCACCGACCTAAAGCAGAAAAAAGAAAAAGTTAAAAAATATTGAAGAAGAAATTTAAAAAAATTCTTGGCAAAAAATTGTACATTTATTTCATTTATACAATATTTTTCACTTTTTGTTTTAGTCAACCAAACCAACTAAACACGTTTCGTTTAAATAGTCAGAGTTTCCTACAAGGGACTACAGAGCGGCTTAAAAAAGATAACTGTAAATGGTTGATAAAAGTACAATTCTGTTTTCTTTCCTTTTTGCTTTCTCTCTCTTTCTGTTAAACATTCGACAGAAAGAATTAAACCTAAAGGCATTCTTAAGACTTATATAAAGAAATTTGATACGCTTTCATTTCATTATGTGCATTGTTGAGCTTTTGAAAAAACACTTTTATGTGAGAGAATTTTCAACGCTACAACGAGAAAGGTTAAGAATACGATGCAATGTGAGAAGAGGAAACGTTTTTTTCTTTCCTTATCTAAAATTTTTGTTATATAATCTCATCGTCATACGTATTGCGATGAAGAAAGAGGATAGACTCATTGCATTGGTGCTGATGGTGAAAAGTAATGTTGCCAAAAGAAATTTCTCCTAAGTTTTGTTTGACTTTGTAAACCCGTCGTGTCTAATTGGAATGAAAAAAAGTAGCTCTTTCTTATATATTTCTTTTCTTAATTCATTTTCATTTATTCCATTTATTTTTATAGACAGTCTCGTCATCAAAACATAGAGAGCAAGAAGAGAAAGGGGAGAGGAAGTAGAAGAAGATTCGGAAGAAGAAAAAGATTCAAGCAGGACAGACAGATTAAATTAGCATTAAGTTATAGAAGATGACAGTCTCTTGACATAAGATAACACTTATTCCTTAAATTTCCTTTCCATCTTAGATACAATATGTAGCTTCAAAGTTTTTGTTGGGGTAGTAAAGTAATCAGTTTTCTCCTTCTGTGCAAAAAAATGCTTTCATTTCTTGACATGACACCCCTCCTCTATCATCATCATCATCGTCGTCGTCGTCGTCATCAGCATCATTCTTCTTCAAAGTGGCAGAGTTTTGTTCAAGAAAAGAAAAAATCTAAAGTAATTTCCTCTCCTTTCCTTTTTGGTTTTCTAGATTTTCTCTAGAATTCCTCTTCAAATACGAGAGAGAGTTTGCAAATGTTGAGAAATTCCGTCATTTTGTTCTTTTTTAACCAGAGCTAAGCAAAGCAGCACAGATCCATAGTTTGGGGCTAGTCTCATCCATCGTCAGTTTTCACTCTCTCCGAAACTGGAAGTTCTTTTCTTGCTCTTGGGTTTGTTGCCTTCTCTCTTTCTCCATCCTCATAGATGAGAAATTTCTTTCTTTGTGTCTTGCTTTGCCAAATTAGATAAGATATGTATATATCTGTATTTATATCGTGTCGTGTCTTTTCTTCTTCTCCCTTATCATCATTGTTGGCTGCATTATTACGTTACAAAAGTGCAATATTTTCTCTTTCTGTTAAAAGGGAGAGGAAGTGACTCGTAGGGAGGAAGAGGAAGAAAGAAAGGAGAAATCTGGTTTGTGAAAAAATTTACGTAATCCACATGGGACTGGGATTCTAGATTTTTGCTGGATGTTTTGTAGTTCTACTGTTGTTGTAGGGAAGTTTTGAGATTTCGAGCGAGAGTTGTTGGGTTAGGATTGTCTTGTTAAAGTAAATCTTTCAGAGAGAAAAATAAATCCATGCTGCTGTGTTCTACCATACCATGATCCATGATGAATCTTTACTCGGTTGTACGGAGATATACATATGGCTTTCTAGATGTATATAGTATGTAGGTAAGTAGCGTAGACATCATACGGTTGGTTGAGGATTCAGTCAAACAACTCAAATTCACATTCCTATTATTTCCTTATTATAGGTCCTGTTTGCTTGCTTTTGCTTTCTTCTTACTTGCTCACTTCGTTTGTCTTCTGCTATGTTATGTTATTTGATTTGTGTAGGCTTTTTAGAATATGAAAAAATACTTTACATGACTGCTGGGAAATGCGTCATGTCTTTTTCTTCTACTTTCTCTTTCTGTAGTTTCTCCCTGTGTTGAAGTCAGTATAAGTAGTACGGGAGTAGGGTAGAGTAACAGCGTTTATTACACGCTTCTTGCTCACACATATAAATATGTCAAGTGAGACAAGCCAAGTAGAAAACTGGAGAAGAAGAAGCAAAGAATCTAGAGTCAGAAACTCAAAATTTATAACGAAAATTGGAAAACAGGCAGCGAACGTTGCATCGAGCGACGTAAGCAG
The DNA here is from genome assembly GCA_027744475.1 of Lepidocyrtus cf. sotoi NNG-2020. NCBI lineage: Eukaryota > Metazoa > Arthropoda > Collembola > Entomobryomorpha > Entomobryidae > Lepidocyrtus > Lepidocyrtus cf. sotoi NNG-2020. The sequence goes on from JAHZNJ010000258.1 coordinate 8,423, forward strand.
CACCTGCACTCTTCCGCATCTGACTATGTGACATAAATTGATGTGAAATTTTCTCGAGCATCTGATGTGAGCTTCTTTTTCTCCCTTCATAAACTGAAATTGACTTTTTTCTTATGTATTTTTACGTTAACTTTTACATCATGTTCGAAAAGTCGTTTGCACTTGCTGTCTACACTGCGTCTACCCTGAATAAAATAAAAAGAAGGGAGGAAAATGTTTTGTTTAAATCAAGGCGACAAATGCTTGGCGCTCTGTGAAGTGTAAACAATTTTATGCTCTCTGCCTGATTACTTCAGTGGATAAAGGTGGAAAGGAGATGCTAAGCAAAGCCAGAAACTTCCTCAATTCAATCTTATTTCTGTTGAATGGAAATGAATAATGCTAAACGGCAACGCGAGCAACCCATTTTGCTTTTCTATTTGTAAAACGAAATCAACAATCTTTTGATCGAGCTCCTTGCTACTGTTCGTTCATCGGACTTTACAAAGTAAAAAGTAAAATGGCTATGACCATCAGATTCTATTTCAACAATAAAAACTTATTGGGATTTTCAAGGAGATGAAGATGAGTATTGCGAATGTGTTGTGTTATGTTGTCCACCAATCAGTTGAGTTAGGTAAGCAAAGAAGAAAGTTAATCTGGACACGTTCCATTCCATTTTGTTTGAAGCTTCTTCAATTCAGCGAAAAAATGTTTTCTCTGGAAATGAGGAAATGTTATATGGAAATTGAGCGGTTATTATGGGGTGGCTAGTACGAGGGATGTTGCTTTACATTCGTTCGTTGGAGACATCCATCCATCCCTTCGTGGTCTTGGTCATCATCATTTCATTGAAACTCTCTCCTCCTTTTGTGCACTTGACTGAATAAATTTGTAATTTAGAACATGAACGAACGTGCTATTCTCTTCCTTCCTTTTATCTACTAACAAATCCTCTTCCGCAGCGGCAGCACGCTTCACTAGAAAGTTAACCAAAAATAGGCTCATTTTGTCCCACTTGTGTGCTTATGCTATGATGCGCTGTTGGCAAAATTGAAATAAGGGGGAGGAGCGGGAGAGGAGAACAGAAAGGCCAGCACCACCACCGACCGACCAGGCTTGGAACGCTACAAAATTGAACAACTTGATGAATAGACACTAAACGAAAATAAATTGCCTTTTATCTCTTCCGTACAGAGCGTGTCGTTTGTTAGCAGTGTCTTTATGTTTTCATAATACTTTTGGGGAAAATAGTGTACTTACTTAACCTTATTATCTCATTTCATTCATTTTTATTTTTTATTTTGGTAGTAGCCCTCCTCCTTCCTCACGTAATAAAAACGGAGAAAGGAAGCATCATCATGAAGAAATAGACTTATTTCCTTTAGTTTTTGCTTTTCTTTTTATTTTGTGACTGATGAAATGAACATAATCATGAGAATAATGAAGATAAATCGTCACCCGCAGGTTTATTAGTACTCCTCCGTCCTCCGCTGCTGGCCATGATTTAAAAAATTAAAAAAATACATGAGGTATTGTCATGTACCTGCTTGCCCAGTAGTTTTAGGTTTCCTCTTTTAAAAATTGCAAAAAGATTGTACTTGGTAAAATGCGGACGGAAACAAGATGAAATGTTGAAATTTACGCAAAAAGTTTAATAAGATTACTGAAAAACTATTCAGAAAGTATAAAAACAGTTGGATTTGGATTTCATCAACAGCAATGTTTAACCACTACCATCGCCACAACACAACGGATCGGAGTTGTTCTTTCCTCCTGAATTTTAAGCAAAACTATGGGAAGAATGGGGATACGAAAGTAAAACTGACGATGAGTTTGATGGATTCCGGGAAAAGTGGAAAACTTCTTTTTCTCTGTTCAGCTCTGCTTTCTTTAGTTAGGATTGTATTAGTATTAGGACTATGAGGAAAACGTAGGCTGTAAATAGTTTAGCTGGCAATTAGAATTTTGTTTTTTAAGGAAATGAAATTTTTGAAAGAATGGGAGAAAAGTTCTTTTACTGAAGGCTTTAAAAGACGACACTGCCAGTTTGCCGAAGGAGATAAAGAAAAGCAGACGAAGAAAAAGAAAGAATACTTTACCTCTGTATGTATCTTTAACCAGGCTTGTTCTTTTTTATGTTTGTTCGTACGTCTCTTGTTTTTTGCTACTTTTTTCTTTTGCTTACATAAGTAAGAAAAGGAAAAGCAAAGCTTCAAAATAAAACGATGCAATATGTGTACATAAAGTAAGTGTATCTACTATCTACTCTGTCAGAGAGAAGAAAACATTAAGACGGGTTTTATATTGTGTGTCCTTCCTTTCTTCTTAAACCACATATATAGTCAGTCAGTCGCCCCGCTTTCGTCCTTCACGCTTTGATCTAAATCATTTTGGTTTTAGTTTTATGAACGAACGAGGCACGAAGAAAGCCAAACGGAGATGTTGTAGGGAAGGAGAATATTATATTGCCTTGTTAGATGACAAAAACATGGTCGGGGGATTTGCTTTATATTTTAAGAAATTGTAGGAGTAAAAGTAAAGTATATGACAGAAGAATAGAGAGGAAGAGACATGTACGTACATAACACACGAAGGATTTAAACAGGAAGTGCTTTCACCACTTTCTCTTTCGTATTGTTCCCACCACCACCACCGACTTGTTTTTAAGAGGAAGCAGAAGAAAAGTAAAGTAAATGGAATGTATCTGTTTAATGTGATGTGAGTATGTGAGTGTAGGGTGCTGGTGGGTGAGTGAGAGTGAGGATTTCCTCTTCCCACACCACCAGCAAAACGGAACGAAACTTTGCTTTGTCATCTTCTCCTCCATCTCTTCCTCCAGCATTCCCTTTTTAACATGCTGTGATAGCAGACGCTAAGTTAATCATGAGGATATAAAGTAATAATGAACTTTGTCTTAGCCTCTCTCTCTCTCTTTCTCTCCCATTGATTATCCCACAATACGGGAGTCGAGCCTTTCAACTAATTTACTGAGCTGTTTTAATTCGCACGCTTAAAGTTAGTCCTCTTATCCTATCCTCCTAAAGGAAGAAGATAAATGCAACGACTTCCTTTTTCTTACTTTCTGAATGGGAATCGATAAAATTAAAAGAAAAGGAGTAAAAGACTAAAACTCAACGAGAGAGAGATAGCGAGGGAGGGAAAGAGAAAAGGTGGAAATAATTATTTTATTAAATTTCAGAAGGACAAAAGCAGAATTATAATTGCTACTGCTACAGGGAAGTGGGGAAGAGAAATCAAATAAGATTTTGATGGGAAAAGCAAATTTTCTTTTAACAAACTTAGCGAAGCAAAGTTTTTGCACTTTTTAGCACTTATTAGATTCCTCTGTCAGGCCAAATTTAAATAAGGAGGGGTCAATGCAGCAGCAAGTTCCAAACAAAGTAAAAGTAGCAACGCAGCAGCATAGAGAAGCAGCTTGCATTACGTCACGTTTTGGATAAGATGTTAATAAATTATGAAAGGATAGCAGGTGGCAGGGCTATAGGCTAAGCTTAACATCTACATTCATACCTAAGTATGTACCGCCACGTATATCACTAAAAAGTAGTTGGAAGTTCGAGTTCGAATTTATTTTTCGGGTGTTGCTTTGCTTGTGTAAAAGAATGGAAATGAGAAACAATCGCAATTCCACTTCCATTTCATTTCCTTTCATTCAAACAGGAAGAAAAACAATTGAGTTTTAGGACTAGAGGACTGGCAGTCGTATGTTTACTAAATAGTTAACGGTGGTAGACGAGAAGAAATAAATCGATTGAGGATCAACCTAGTCCAAATAGAATTCACATCAGACAGACGGAGCAGGAACAGATACAATCTATTATATTACGTTTGATACCTACCGCACCACCACTCAACCAAATGGAGCAGGTGCACGCAGAAAACTACAAAATAATAGTAAAATAGGAGGAAGGAAGAAGAACACTGTGAAATCTTTTTATGCATGATGGCCATGAATTGGACATCTAACAAGTGCGGCGACGGAAAACCCTGAGAAAACAAGAAAACTTGAAAAGGAAAAGTAGGAAGGGAAGAAAAAAGAAAATACAAATGTAATACAGAGTGTTACTACTTTACTACACTGTTTGTCTTTTGCTTTGCCATTATTACCGCTTCCCTCTTCTTGTTGTGCTTCTTCTGTTGTTGTTTTTTTTGTTAGTTTTCCTTTGCTTGGAGGGAAATATTTATGAGGTCGAGCGACGCAATAACATCCTTCGATTGACTGACCGCTGTTTTGGTGCATGTATGGAATGAGAATGTGTCAGTTTTCCTTTTCAGAAAAAGTAAAAAGATATCGAATTGATCAGTTGAATCGAAGCGTGCTTTTGGTATGCAATAAGTATGTATGTTTATCTAAGCAAGAAAAGAAGGAGAAAGTAAAGTGGATATTATACAGAATTGAGCAGCAGCGGCAGCGTTTTCGTTTGGCCGGAGGACCTTTCTTCATAAGAAGGGAGATGGAATGAAGTGAAAGTAAAACCCAATTCAAGTAAAGTGAGTGAAGCTTGCTTTTGAGAAGATGATGGATGGTAATAATACGGAGGATGTGTGTGTGTGTGCTACTTGGTGGTGCTCCTGCTTCTGTTGTTGCAAAGTATTTGGAAAAAAATGAGAAGGATGAAAACGTAGTTAGAATAGTAATCTGGAGGGAAGAGGATAAGGAAATAAGGAGGAATGATGAAGATATATTTGTTTGCTCACTATCTTTTTTGTACTTAAAATGAAAAGAGGAACGAAAGGAGAGAAAAGCCTTCTTTAGCATTCTGCTACTACAGAGATAAAGCTAGGAAGGAAGAAGCTTTATTTTTATGCATGCATTGTCAAAACAAGAAGGAAAGTAAAAAATAACTTGGCCCAGTTGTTTTGTTTTTATGCTTGTTTAAACAGTTGAAGGATTGCTTTTTACCCTTGCGTTGTCTCTACTTTTGAAGAAGTTAAAAAGAAGAACTTTTTGTGTTGCTGCGAACTGCAAACAACGGTAAAATTCATTCAAATATAACATTTCATTTATAACTTGGTTTTGGTTTGTTTCAGCATAAGGAGTGAGTGGATGAAATGAAGATTGTGCTGTTGTTGTTGTTGTTGTGATGTTCCGATGATAGTAATCCCAGATCTTCTATCTTCTTATCTTGTTTTTCTTTTCATCTTCCTCGTTTCATTTCAGTCCATGCATTGTTCTTGTTTTGGGCGAGCTTTTGTGGAATGTGACGTGACAGGAGATATGACACATTTTCCAGGGTTTCTTTAAGTGGATGAAAGTAAAGATTTGAGAAGTTCCAAAAGAAAGAGTTGACATTTAAATTTTTAAGTTTCAAGTATTTAAGAGTGACGGACGGATGGAGAGAGGAGTTTTGGTGGAGTACTTTGTCAGTTATGATGTAGTTTTTGGTTGAATTCAGAAGACAAATTTAACTTAAGTGGAAAGGAGTAAGTAAAGTGGCGATGATGATGAAGAATCCTTTTCACGTACTACTCTTTTTATTTTTATGAAAATGGATGCTCTAATTTGAAAAGTCATCTCATCATCATACTTCCAAAAGTACATGACAGAACGAAGAAGACATGTTTTGGTGGTTGGCAATAAAGTAAAGGAGATGTTGAAGAAGTGAAGACGAAGAGCTTTTATCTTTTTGCTTTTTAGAGGTAATTTGCAAATCATGTTCTACGAGATGCTATCCTACTTGTCCTTGAGCGAGCGCTCTCTCTCTCTCTCTCTTGCTCTGAGTAATTCTTTGAAAATGTTCCCACATTTCATCGTGTACTTAGTATTTCTTCGTCGTAATTAATTAACGTTTCAAAAGCAGTGTTTTAAAAAATTATTTTATCATATTTTTCCCATATTCCTTTCCTTCCTAAAGTAATTTCATTTTGCAAACAACGTCCTAAAAGATAAGAATTCAATTCATGTACGATATGCGATGTGACTCATTCTCACTATTTGTCGTCCACCATCATTAACTAACTATAACTAACTTAACTACCGAAAAGTAATAACTTGATGACTCTGGTCTGATATGTAAGTGAAGAAGACTAAAAATAAAATTCTCTATCTAATCGCTTTACATGCTCGACAAGAGTTTATTGTATAGTTGCTGGACTGGAAGCTTTCGAATTTCTCGCTGCTCGCTCTTGCAAAAAAATATTCTTGCTTTTTTCAATGGACTCCATAATAATAATTGCGAGCAGTAATGATATTAATGATCTACCACGCTCACTGCCATATTTAACGATAATGTATATTTGATATCTGCTGCTGGTGAAGGAAGAAAAAAGTGGCAGTTGGTTGGTGGTGGAAGAAGTGGAAGAAAAAAATGGCCGAATGAACGAACAAGCCATTTCGTAGAAAAGTAAACATGAGAGTTGAGTGTGAGTGTTTTGATGTGAGTGTGTCCTCTCGTTTCGCTGCCCGCTTCGTTATCTCCCTTCACTGCCCATAAAAACTGAATAGGTTTACTCGAATTTTTATAATAATGTTTAGGGAAGCGTTTCTGCAAAAACTTTTAATTTATGATTTAGGTGAGTGGAATTATATTATAATGACTTTCGTTTCATGAAAGGTAGCTTAATACGCACCAAATGCTTTTCTTAGAAGTTGGGGGCTTTTGAGACATGTTAGTTGAGTATTGCGAGAATTTTCCTTGAACAAACTTTCCAGTTTGTAGAATAGAATAATAATGCGTCCCCAAATTACACATTAAAGTAGTAATATCTGTAGTAAGTAGGTACAATTCTCACATTTTTACTTGGATTTGAACAGCTGCTCAATTTTTGTGCGATTGTTGACTAACTAACTCCCTCCAAAATATAACATCAGCAGCGTTACTACAGATTTTTTAAAAAGACTTTTTCCTTTCCGCAAACAAAATGAAAAGGAGCTTTCATGTTTGTAGAATTGAGTAGGGCTCTTCTTCTTCCTATTTCTGTCTGTCAGATTTCCTCAAAAACTCAAGTTTTATCCTCCACGACCCAAACTGTATCCGTATCCCATTCTGTAAATATTTTTGCAAAAGAAATAAGTAGAAAAAACGGATCACTTTTCTCTCACATCAGCTTTTCGTCTTTTCTTCAATCTCACTTAAAAAGTTGAACACACAGTGATCCTCATTATGTATGCATGTTCTCCTGCTCACTCATGTGAATTCATGTGAAGATAAGAAGAGAGAGAGAGAGGAAGAGTTGTAGCTGTCTGTGTAGCAAATACTTCAGCAGAAAAAGAACCATAGCTCATCTCATCATAGCCAGCAGCAGCAACAGCACCTATTTTAGTATTGGTATTCGTATAAATATCTGTCTTGTCTTCCTTTACTTTCTCGTATTGCTTTGCTAACCTGGATAAAAATGTGTTTCAGTAGTTGTTAGACTTTCAGCTTCAGAGCTGCGTATAGTAATTTTGCTGATGTGGATGATGTCAGTCATAGAACAAGAACAGAACGGAAATGTTCCTTTTTGATAGTTGTTCTTGTTAGAGAGTGAATTGTTGTTAGCTTAACTTAGCTTACGAGGAAAGGAAGAAAAGAGTTGAGCTATATATGTAACTATTTCTCCATCATCTTCAATGTTTATGATGTGAGTTTTTAAGTTGAGTAGTAAAAAAATGCGTTCTACACTTCTCTTTTCTACAATTCTGGAGAAAGCCATCAACATGATCATCATAATCGTAGTAGTATCATAGATTCGTAGTAGTAAAAAGGGAGAGAAGAGGAACGCTAAAGAGCCATATAACTAACTAGCAAGGAGCAACAGCAGAAGTGTAGCAAACAACACCACCACCACCTCCAAAGAAAGGAACACTACTACTGCTGAACTGAACCGTTGCGTTGCGATACGATACACACACTTAACATGTGTGTAGTGACAAGGCTACAAACGTTTCCACCGCAAGTTAAGTGCAGTGACTTGAGTCAACCACCAAGCAGCACTCGGAGAGGAAAAGTGGCAGTTACAATTTGGAGTCCTGCGGTGGAAGTGGAGAAGGAAAAGAAGTCGAGAGAGAAAGAGAGGAAGGGAATAGTAAAACGTGGCGGAGGAAAAAGTTCTTCCTATGATACTTGAGCTTGGAGTTCGGATCGGAGCTTTAAAAAGCTGACATCCGAGAAAGCTTCTTGTCGCTTTTCTGTGCTGGAGGTTGAGAGGAAGAAAGACAATTTTTTATTGTTCAACTACAACATTGCTTGCTGGAGATAAAGTGATAAGTGGTGGTGGTGTTTTGTTGTTCATCGGCAATTTATTGTTGTACCTTTGTTGAATGAAATTCTATCATTAAAATCAGAATCAGCTCAGCATCATCAACGTAAACGTATTTCGTAGGAAAGCCAAACCAAGCTCTTACCTACCTTCCTATAGACATATACACTTCACAATCAAATTACTTTGCAAATTTGCAAAGGTTTTGTTGTTTGAGTGAGTGACACTTGACAACTTGCTAATTAGCCTTCGGCTTCTATCGGTACTTGACTTATTGGTTAAAATAGAACATTTATCTATATTTTGAAGCAGTAGTATATCAGGTCGATATTATAGCGATTCCCATTTGAAATTAAATTCGAAGAAGGCCATACCTAAACCAGTCAAACCCCTAAAATTGTCTTCTTTATTCGACAATCAAATGTTTCGTAATTTTCTCGGAGAGAAGAGAAAGGGAGCTTTTTAATGTAAAATTTTTTATTGGGTTTGTTTGATAGTTTCTGTACTTCTTTTATATTTCCATTTTCCAGGGTTGCCTGTAAGGGACATGGAGGAGTTGAGAAGTGGAAGCGAGGATCATGCAGACATAAAATATGATGCGGAAAGCGCAAGAATAGAAGCTTGGTTGGATGAACATCCTGATTTTGCCAACGACTACTTTATCAGGTTCGTATCGCTATTGTCATTGTCATTATTATTATACTCATTCAGCATTCAACTGCTATTCTCCTTTCTCTCTAGCTATAGCTTAGCAATAATGTTCTTGCTTTTCCCACAACGCAACCAACAACCCTTCTTCCTCATTTCAAGAAATGGATTGCTTGGTTGTTGGATATTCAAAACAGCAGAAGAAGGAAATGACTCTTTAAAAATATTTTATGGACTGCCTTTACGATTTCCTTTAACCGTTTCCCTAGGACTTCCCTTCCCCATGAGTGATTAGAAAGGCCAAAGAAATAAAACCTTTAGCATAAAATGACATTACGTCACTTGCGGGGCGGAATGATACACGAATTGATTAGCTCTCCTCTTTTTTTCTTCTTTTGATGATTACCTTTTACTTTTACCCACATAATTTGTGCTCCTTCCTGCTGCTCCTGAAATGGCTATACCGCTGAAGGCTAATATGACTTAAATGGAAAATCAATACGCATTACCTAAGAAGAATTATGCAAAAACTTTCTAATTACCTTGGTTGAGGTTGACCCAACTCATTTCCTTTATGCTCCGCCTGCCCTTGCTCGCTTGCTTTCACTTCCTGAGAGAAAATGCCATTTTCCATTACAACATTGGTTCTCTTTCTTCCGATTTTATCTGACATGAATGAAATGACATGACATTTGAATTCATCTCATTAAATATTTTCTACTATTTATGTGAACAACGAAAACGAACAAACAGGAAGGCAAGCCGTTCGCTGGTGGATAGTTGGCTCCTCGCCCATTCAATCAGTCAACCGCCTGGGAATGGAGGAGTTGTGACAACGTTGGTGCAAGCCACGGGCACTATTGCAGCATCAACCGTTACTGTAGTACAGGATTTGAAAACATCCAGCAGTGGTGGAGATATCGTCTCTTTGCAGCAACAGTTCCAGCAACAACAACAAGTACGCTCATGCAACAATATTGTAGTGTAGTAATCCAAGTTTTTTGCAAGAATTTTATTGTACATAGGAATTGATTGTGAAATACTTTCGCTCGTACTTGATTGTCAGCAGAAAGTAAGAGGAAATAGGAAATAGTTCTGAGAAAAAATATTCCACTGATCCTCAAACAGACAGCAAAAGAATGATGATTGACTTTTTTATGCATGTCTTTTTTCTGCTTTTGTTGAATAATTTTGTGTATTTATGTATGCAGAATGCAAATAATATGCATTATTATAATTATTTACTATTCCAGATGGATAGATCGGTTTCCTTTCCTTTTCAATTTTTGCATTTTTTTCGTGATAGTTTGTCAAAATCGAGCAATTATTTGCTCATTCATTCATCCCTTTTATTTTCCCCTGGCACAGTATTTATTCTCCAGAGTGTGGGTGTGTATAATACTTGGAATTAATACAGTAAAAGTCCTAACGAAAAAAAGAAAGTGCTGATGCTACTCCTATGCTGCTAGGCTAATCTTTAAACTTCCGAGAGGCAAAAACTAAATAGAGAGTAATCAGGATAATTGCCCGGATCCCTCCATTAAAAGTTATTTTTAGGTCGTTTTTTTTTGCGGTACGGTGGTTGTAGGTTGTTTTGTTGTTGACTTCGTTTCATACTTTACTATTTTATTCTCTTGAGACAAAGACAGAGAGGGAAAAGCGAAAGTAAATGGATGGGAAAAGTATTTTATGCGAATATAATGTGAGGGAGATATCCATCAAATTAAAGTGAGTGATTGCTAAAAACATCTTTGTGTGACCTGACATGATATTGATATGGCAGAGTACTACTCCAGTCACCACAACCGCTCCTAATTCATCATCATCGAGAACAACAACAGGAAGCTCAGGAGCTACAACACCAGTTCGGAAAATATCCGCGCAGGAGTTTGAAAAGGGTGGGTTGGTTAAACCGATGGTCACCACAACAGTGGATGGAACGCCAACCTTCCTCAGCCCACCCACACCTTTGGGCACCAGCCGCTTCAGTCTTGTTGATAGGAAATCTCGTGAAGAATTACAAGTACGTACAAAATATAAAAAACAAAATAAATACATAAAATTACTCTTAAAAGGGTGTTTGATTTGTAGTGGATTTAGATTTTATGGAAAACAATTCGTTGTTTTATGAGCTGTAACTGAATGCGCAGAATGTGACAAGAGATCACCAATGATGGCTGTAAAAATTGTAGGAATATTGCAATATTATTCTTTTCCGGTTACTTAAAACGATTTCTCCACAGGCACTTTGCTGTTTTTATGTTATGAGGAAAGTTTTATGAATCTTTTTTTCTTCCAAAAAAAGGCACTTTCTTCTCTGTTATTATCCACAACTGTCCACCTCTCACAGTTAATTTCCAAATCAAACCAAGCGTAAATAACCTCCGGAAAAGACATGATGATGCATTGCATGAATGAACCATGTCGTAATTTTTGTTTTTGAAGATATATTCTAGTAGAAATGAAAACGATTGTTTTGATGACGCATGTTCATTTTGCGATTTAATTCCAAACTTTTGACCTTTTTATTCTTATTCACAAAATAAAAAATAAACGCATTCGAATAAAAAAGGGAGAAAGAGAAAAGGAAGGAAAGGGGTTCGAATTCATTGCTAAAAAGAACTACTATGACTGCCTTTTTATAGTGAGAAACAAAGAGAAAGAAAAGAAAGCTACTGGCTGATACTTGTTTCTTCTTCATGAACATGATGATCATGTCATGTCTTTTTTATGTGTAGGAAATAAAAAGACTCCCGCTGTTTTTTAATGTTGTTGTTTATGCTTATTTTTATGTTCTGATGTTGATGCTGTGATGTTTTTCGTTTTTCCAGTCTTTAGATGAAAGGGAGCTATTGTTTGAGCTCGCGAAAGACATTTGCGATGAGCTGGATACCCGAACTCTCGCTTTGAAAATTCTCCAGCATGTTGGAGTCCTCGTGAGTGCAGATCGAGCCTCGCTCTTCACTGTACAGGTGAGTAAAAGTGAAAGTAAAAGTATAAAAAGCGTGAAGTGAAAGGATTCAAGGAAACTTCCAATTTTATAAATTGGAATTGAAATCGGAGAGAAAAGTAAATGCCTGTTTCTTAAACTATGTATGTATGTCCCAGCAGAGTCATTCATTCAATGCTGCCGTTATTAGTACCGTTACACTAACTGGTTTAATTGATTTTTAACAAAGAATGTGAGCCAAATGAGCCAAAAATCAATTACGCTAAAAGTTTGACCTTTATGTGAAACGATCAGCAGTAAATGGCTAATAGCAAATGAAAAATGTTATTTTCAAATGGGCTGAACTATTAAAACAAAAGGCTTTAATGTTTTCCTTCGATTTACAACAGTAGCGTACGTTTAAGTTTTCTTAGAGTAAAATCTCATTTCATTTTGTTTTTCTTCGTTCCTTATTTCTTTACGGCCGTTTTTTCCTTTTTGCTGTTATTGAGAATGTTTTTATTTCTACAGGGAAAGAAGGGATGCTGTAATAGGTATCTTGTGTCTAGTCTATTTGATGTCTCATCACAAAGCACGTTGGAGGATATGGAGAAAAAGGAGGAGATCCGGATCCCTTGGGGCTCCGGAATTGTAGGGTATGTGGCAGAGAGCGGTGTCACCGTCAATATTCCGGACGCTTATCAAGTAAGTCTCTTCTTCTGCTTTTTACTGCTATAACCATTTCCTGGAAAAAATACAAGGTTGGTTTTGTGGAGTTTTAGAGGAAAGTCCCCTTCAGGGAATTTTGTAATTTCAAAGAGGGGGAAGTGGAAGAAGAAAGGGAAAGGCAAAGGAAAGAGAAGGAATCGTGAGAGAACACAGATATCAATTGAGTAAATTCTATTTTCCAGGATGACAGATTCAATCAAGAGGTGGATGCTAAAACCGGATATAGAACGAAATCTCTTCTTTGTATGTCTATTAAAGATAAACGGGGAGATTGCCTAGGAGTAGCTGAGGTAAACGAAAACACAAACTAAAAACGATAATGATAATAAATTAATGGCCCACTTTACTGACATATAAAAGAAGTGGTAGTGATGCTGGAAATCGGCATTGTGCAATGTAACTGAACAACGCGATGGGAAGGGTAATATAATTTTCAACAAAAAAATTTATTGCTTCATTTCCAGGTAATAAATAAGCGCAATGGATTATCGTTTACTGAACGGGACGAGGTCGTGTTTCAAAACTATTTACAATTTTGTGCCATAGGGTTAGGCAATGCGCAACTTTATCAACAGAGTCAGCTTGAAAATAAGAGGAATCAGGTAAAGAAACACAATGATAATGAAAAACCTCGTTTTTCTTTTTCTGCATGAAAGAAAATCGATCTATTATGCAATGGCAATATAATAAGTATGATTTCTGTTCCTTTCATTACGCGGATTTATTTTTGCTGTAAAATGTAATTACACGGCTTTAGTTGTAACTGTAAGATTGTAATTGGTTAAGACAGGATGATTTATGATGTATGGTGGTGGCCGCCGCCACGCACGATTAATTAATTTGAATCCTTTTAATAATATGAGAAGAGAAACTCCATTTTTCGCCGATGATGCCTTTTAAGTAGAGGAAACGTGTGTGTGTGTGATGTGATCAATTACTTTCTCTCTAGAACATTTATCCTTTTCCGTTTGAGTTATTTTTTGGCTGGTGGAGAGATGAGGATGGTGATGATGGGAATGAGAGAGAAATCACTGACGTAGCAGAATTAATGCTGTGGTTGGCTGTTACCATTTATCTGTATTATTTGTTTTTTTTTGTACTTTTCTCAGGTTTTACTTGACCTAGCCCGAATGTTATTTGAGGAACAGAGCACGATCGAGCATATGGTCTACCGGATACTGACTCATACCCTTTCTCTGATGCAGTGCCAAAGAGCGCAGGTAAAGTAAATGTGAATGATAATATGATAACCTTATGCTACGCTGCACTTGTATTGGTTCTTTAGCCAAGAATGATAGGAAGGAAGTTAGAAGTTTCATAAGATCAAAAAGAAAGTAAAAAGAAGAAAGGAAAAGAAGAAGGGTTAATAGTAGTTTTACTTTACCCAGTCAAGTCATAATCATCAACATCATCATTTCTTTTTAACGTTGTTGCCCCAATTTATTATAGGAAAACTAGTAGCAAGAAGAAGATTTGTTGTAATAGCAGCAAGTTTTGTAACAGTTTGTATAGTTTGTACTTTAGTAATAATACATATTCTTTATTATTCCCCTTTTTCTGGTTTTAGGTTCTGCTAGTCCATGAAGCATCAAAAGGAACATTTAGCAGGGTTTTTGATCTTGATTCCAATGATCTAGGAGAGAGTGAAGCTGATGCAAGACGGAGTCCATTTGAAGGACGTTTCCCCATTAATGTGGGTATTAGTGGATATGTAGCAACAACGGGAGAGGTAAGAAGAAGAATAAGGAAAATTGCTTTCAACGCTACAATTACAAAAGTCAAGAACAGAGAAAATAAAACGCTGATTGCCTTAGTATCCCTCCTCACCACCGCCAAAAGTATAAGAAGGTTTATGGGCAAGAATTATGATGATGATCATGTTGGAGGTGGTGATATAGTAGAAGCTCTTGCCTGATGGGTGAGAAGCTCCGCTGATGTGATTTTTTTGTTTACTACTGCTCTGTCCTGAGTTCTGACTTACTCTGTATTGTAGCTTTGCATTTTTCTTTAGAGGCTTGTAAGATTTGTCAACGAGATTTTGTGGAAAGTAAAAAAAAACTAAAATAATGCTACCTCTATAAAGACAAAATATTGTATTTCTTGTAGACAGTTAATATTAGCAATGTTTATGAAGACTCTCGCTTCGACCCTGCTGTGGATGCCACTTCAGAGTTCTGCCATAAAAATATCCTGTGCATGCCAATAAAGAACTCAGATTCGAAGATTATCGGTGTCATTCAGGTATGCATACAAAAGAACACTTACTATGCTTATGAGAGGGAAAAGATTCTTGTTACTTAACTTCTTTACCACTAGAGAGAAAATTTATTGCAAGACTTTTAGCGTTTCATCTTTATGATGGTTTCCCTTCCGTTTCCCATTTTATCGTTAGTTGTGTTGTTTTGTTAAAGAATCCTGTTAAAAAAGTTACTTCTTTTTCATTATTATTATGAAGCTTATCAACAAGTTTGATGGTTTACCTTTCTCCACCTCTGATGAAAACTTTGTGGAAGCGTTCTCAATATTTTGTGGAATGGGAATTCACAATACTAGAATGTAATTTTCACTCTGTTTTATTTATATTCTTAATCCGAAAGCATATGAAATGAAGTAGAGATAAGTGAAACTCTAGACATTTGATGAGATTTTTTTTCTGTTTGATTTAGGTATGAGAAGGCTATAACAGCAATGGCGAAACAACGGGTAACATTGGAAGTATTGAGCTATCATGCGAGCGCACCTTTGGAGGATGCCATTGAACTAGGCGTTAGAAAACATTGTTTACTAAAAAAAATCGAAAAGCTTAATCAATTCAAATATTAATTTCTATTCTCCTCTCCTGTTCTCAGCAGGGGGAGAAATGAAATACAGTTACAAGTTTCTTTCATTGTTGATTATGATAAAAATTGTGTCGCTTTGTAGGCTGCCATCATTCCCTCGGCTCAACACTACCGACTTCATGCTTTTGATTTCGATGACGATCAAATGACGGACGACGATACTTATAAAGTACGTGATGAATTCCCTTTCAGCTCATTCCATATTAAATCCAAATCCCTTTTTACTTAAAACTTGTAATTTGCTTTCATTTTATTATTTTCATAATGAAACTTCATTCCAAGAATAGGGGAAGTAAATTACGCGCAGTTTTTATTGATGTTGATAGAATGTTGATAAACTTAAGATTAAGATGTGACAGGATTAAATTTAATGCGATTTCCTCTCTTAATTTTCTTGACAGGCCTGTCTCCGAATGTTCCTGGATTTGGATTTGGTGAAAAGGTTTAATATTGAGTATGATGTACTTTGTCGGTGGCTGCTCTCTGTCAAGAAGAATTACAGGAAAGTTTTGTATCACAACTGGCGTCATTCCTTTAACGTATGTGTATTCCATTATCTATGCCAATAACCGATTCAATGAAGCAAACTCACCCGTAACTTAATTCTTAAACATATTTTGTTTTTTTAGGTATCACAAATGATGTTTGCGGTGCTAACGGTACGTACGAGTGGTGCACTCATTCTCTGAATTTTCATTATAGAATAGAATGTTTACTTACTTAAAGGAATTTTAACCTTTTGCATCATTTTAACAAAGTTTTGCATTCAAGAGGGTTGATTTTTTCCTTTCCTTCTTCTACCTTTCAGGCTACCAAACTGTGGCAAGTCTTAGGAGACCTTGAATGTCTTGGACTTCTCATTGCATGTCTTTCACATGATTTGGATCATCGTGGCACAAATAATTCGTTCCAGATAAAGTAAGCAAGCAAACCGCGTTACTTACCTACTACCTATATATAGGTTTAGGTTTTCTTCAGTTTTATTCTAATGAACGAAAGGAGCAAGTCTTCGTTAATTAATTATCAAAATAAGTTTTTGGTAAGGAGGAGACCGAACTTTTTGCTTGACTTGACTTGGTTGGCTTCTTTCATTTCATCCTTTCTAGAGCTTCATCGCCATTAGCTCAGTTGTATTCAACTTCTACGATGGAACGCCACCATTTCGACCAGGCTCTCATGATTCTTAATAGTCAGGTATGACGATGCAGAAAAAGAGTAAGAATGAATATAGATATGTTTCTTCTTCTTTCATTACTATCAAGGAAAGTGCAATGCACTATTATTGATGGAAGAAGGAGAAGAAACTGCTATTATTGTGCAGCCACGTGTTTGGCCTTGACTGCCAGAGCATATGCAAATGGTTGATGATTGATAAGAAATTAAATTGTTCCGTACTTTTTACTTTCTCATTTTATAGGGTAACCAAATCCTAAGTCATTTATCTTCCGATGAATATTCCCGTGTTATACGAGTAGTGGAGGATTCCATTATAGCGACTGATCTCGCCGTTTATTTCAAGTAAGTTAATGATGATGATGGCGGTGAGAAATGAATGGAAATATTTTTGCTTTACACGGTGGTCTTAGTTTGTATGCGTCAGAGAGGGAGAGAAGGAGAGATTTTTTCCAAAGCTTAACATGATGACATTCTTGCAACCTAGACATAAATTCCATTCAGTCTTTGACTTTTTCTTTGCTTGGATTGAGGGTGCACGTGGTAGTCCGGATAGAGAATTAACCTACGTTTCTGCTTGGGTTAAATTTTCTCTGTTGAAGCCGGTGCACTCTCTCTAAGTAAATATTTCATTGACGGAACGTGAATAAACATGGTAGGAGAAGTTTTCAATCTGAAAAAGCTTAAAATACATAATTTTACCAAGCTGAAACTTTAACGTATTAATTTTATTATAATTGGAGAGGAAAAGTGTGAAATAATTTATTTTATGTTTTGTTCGTTTCGTATTTCTTTACAGGAATAGAGGAGCATTTATGGAACTCATTGATAATGATTCTTACGACTGGACACGGTACCTATTGTAAGTGCAGAATGTCTGAAAGGAGGGCGTTATCCTGAATCACACCATCCATTGATGACATTTGAATAATTGGTTAATGATTTTGCACTCTTTGACTGAAGTGAAGAATGTTTTTCTCTGGTTTGCTGTTACAGGATATGATGAACCGTGAGAAGAAAGATCAGTTACCTGCGATGCAAGTTGCCTTTATCGACTCGATATGCACTCCAGTCTACGAAGTAAGCAAACAATAAAAAAATCTAATAGTGTGGTGTAAGTAAAAAGCATCAGGTGCCAAGCTAAAGAGTAATTCTATTCATGTATGATTTGGTTTGTTGCAGGTGTTTGCCAAACTCTCTCCAAACTTATCACCATTGCTTGAAGGGGTACAAATCAATCGTCACAACTGGGTTCAAATGATTTCTCAGGGGTCTGAAAATGGCCAATCTCATTAATTAAAAGAAAAAGAAGTATCTTCTAATGTTAAAGAAAATAGAGATGCAAGGAATAGCAACAGAATGGAGGATTCTATGTGATTTGCTTACTGTCTATTCAACTAATAGTTTGTAAAAGAAAACGTTAACCTATGTATACACCAAGTCTGACAAACTTTTGCTCGTTCCATTCAGTTAAATGTTGAACGGGGAGGTTGTAATTGTAAATATTTTTTGAGTGTTTGTACGTACGTTATAGATTATAATATTGTCTCTGTACCTGCCATATCATCATCGTCCCATCGTTTTAGTCGTAATATACGAATATTATCACAGTGAAGATTAAATATTATACGAAATAAATTGTTCCTCTTTTTATTTAATGTTATAACACATAGACGCGATCGTTAAAATGTATGAATGGCTAAAGTTCTTGTCTTGCCAATAAAATCTATTATTCCTTTGTATTTCGTCAACTCCAGTGAATGTATTTTGTGTGTCCTTAATATATTTTTAAACTGTGTATTAGAGTAGAACGTTATAAGTAGAGAAATCAGGGTTCAGTCACTTCTTTGAAGCTTCAGTACATGTTAAGATTATCATCTCAGGGTCATTCCAACCAACCTTATAAATATGGGTGGATTTCTGACCACCGCCGCTAGACACATTTTGGATCTGGAAGCTATCGCTCAACAACTGGTAAGCTTCATTGATATTGATTAATATGGTTTCAGTGAAGTTGGAATTTCAATAGTGCTACGGGAATTTTTCCCTGAACCGGATTTTTTTGTAGAAAAATTAAAAAATTTCTAACCGAATCTGAAAATTTTATTTTTTCATTTCCAAATTTGATTTTAGATTCAAGATGGGGTTCTTTTTGTTAAGCGTAGTGTTGGTGTCCGTGTGTCTACCCCCTGGGATTTGGTCCCAGAATGACCCATACTATGGAGTGGCCCCCTCATCTTATTCCAGTTATGGTAGTCCGCAGTACCAACCCTCGTATACCCCCACTTATACTCCTACTTATACCCCCACTTACACCCCAACGTACACCCCAACGTACAACCCGCAGCCTTATCAACAACCCTCTTATAACCCGACACCTACCTATTCTTCTTATACGCCATCTTATAACCCACCTCCACCATCCTACTCTTACTCCACGCCTTCTTATCAACCTAGCTATCAACCAACCTATTATGAGACTTACGACATTCAAGTAGATGTACGAATGAATCCGAATTTTTCGATATGAATAGATAATTGAAAGTTTTTTGCGTTTAGTTTAATTTAATTTTGGCATATTTTTTCATGTCTTGCAGTATAAGGAAGCTAATAATTCGAAACATTGTGGAATCCTTCCCGTTGTTCATCACCAGTATGGTATTCAGAAGGACCGTGTTTCCTTTGGACAATATCCCTGGCAGGTGCAGATTTTGGACAGTTATAATAACTACAAATGTGCCGGTGGATTGATCAGTCCAAGACACGTTATTACTTCCTCCTATTGCGTGGACAATTTAGACTTATATAACATCAGAGTGCGTGTTGGAGACTATGACATCCAGACTGATAAGAACTACCAGGAAGTTTATAAGAATTATGAGTTGACGGTGTGCAAGAAGCATCCATACTATCCTAGTAAGCTCACTCAAATAATTATTACATTGCTTTTTCTTTTCTAATCGAAATTAAATAATGACAGATTAAATTCTAATTTGTATTGTAATGACTTGTTTACTTTTTAGTTCCATATTCATACGGATATGATCAGTATGCAAGTTATCCAGTTGTGATTTTGGAACTTTATGAGGACGTGGACTTTGACCAGTATCCCCATGTGGATCCTGTGTGTCTTCCTGAATGGTATTACCTTTCAAAGAGCTACACCAAAGAGTACACTAGCTACGGTTATGGTTATGGCGGTGGGAGCAGTTCATCTCCGTCGATGTCATCTTCTCCTGGACCATCGTCATCATCGAGGAATGAGGAAGGGGCGGACAATGACCTTGAATGCATTGTACTTGGATACCAAGAATCACCCCAGGAGCAAATATCGGTACAAAAACTTTAAAATTTTAATGTATTGTGTCTCGTTAGTTAGTTTTTATTTTAAATTACCTAATTATATGTTTGATATAATTTACAGTATCAATCACAAGCACCTGCTCAGTCGTATGGATATGGTTATCAGTCGTACTCCTATCCACAATATTACGAAGCATATGAGAACAGCAGAACTCCACGAAGGGCCAAGCTGCAGAAACTGTACGAATACACACCTCAATACAGCTACGGATATGGATACACACCGCAGTCTGATAGTTGGGAGGCGGAATATTATTACGACGCCTGTCATGTAAGTGTTCGAAAAATTCTTATCCGACAAAATAATACGTAATTTTAAGCTCAAACGATTGTGTTGTTTTTCGTTGTGTATAATTGATTATTTTTTGTTTATTTGCAGGCTGATTTAGGATCTCCAATCTTCTGTTTGGTTGAAGGCCGATATGAGGAAGAGGAGTATTATCCAGCTTACCCAACATCTTATCCTGAGCCGACTTATCAACCACAATACCAGCCTCAGTACCAACCACAGTATACTCCATCCTACCAGCCACAGTATACTCCAACTTACCAACCGCAGTATACTCCCACCTACACGCCACAATATTCCACTCCCAGCTACACACCGCAATACCAGCCACCCCGGTACAGACGCCAAATGGGAAATCCTTACGGGTACTCTTCATCCCCCAACTATGGATATTCTCCTGCACCCGACTATTCCTATTCTCCAACGCCAACCTATGGCTACACACCAGCGCCCGACTATTCATATTCACCAACGCCAAGCTATGACTCCTACACTCCAACTTACACTCCAACGTATACTCCAACGTACACACCAACGTACACTCCGACATACACTCCAACGTACCAGCCAGTGTATGAGGATTACTACAAGTACCCCATCAAGGAGGCCGAGCCCTTGGACAAAGAGTACCGACGAGCCGTCCTTTACGGAGTCGTCCAGTACCCAACCCAATGTTCGTATGGCTATGGGTCTTCAGGTAATAAGATCACCTCTACTCCAGTCAAGCCAATCCTGGCATGGATTGAAAATATTATTCATACACCACCTTCATGCCAATCGTATAGCTCTAGCTATCAACAGACGTATTATTAAAATCTTTTTCTTCTTCAATTCGGTTAATTGTTATCTCTCTTATCTTCTAAATTATTCTCAAAATCTACTCTTTAATCGGTTAAAATTGTTGATGTTTGTGCATATTACTTGTTGGTTATTTTTGAGCTATCTAGTCGACTTTTGCCTGAAAAGAATCTGAGATTCTCTAGGGCATCCGTTGTTGTTTCTAAATAAACAAAACTTATTTCATCTATTTAATCTATGTTTGTTTTAATTGATTTCGTTTTTTACATCAAATTTCATCATCAAAATCATTCATACGTTAATCTCAATTTGAGAAATGAATAATACATGTCATGTACCATTGGCGAACCTATTACCCTCTACTGGCTGATTACTCACTGACGTCATGAATACATCAATACATCCATTTCATATTAAAGGTAATCTGCTTATTTGAATAGGTAGGCTACTAAAGAGAAAGTATTTCCTTCCCATTCGCACAAATTGAAGACTGTATCCGTTCTTTATGATTGTTATTATTGCCAATGCACGCCATGCCACCATCATCCTCACCTCCTCCTTCAACAACAGCAGACAATCATAATATCATTAAAGTCCAAAGTCCACTTAAGAAGAAAGTAACCGGTTGATCATGATGAGTGCTCATTGTGTAGGTAAAGCTATTGTTTTTCTAGAGACGGAACTCATATATCAAAATAGTAATCGTAGTGAGTAAATTAAATCTTATCTCTTGCCAAGTAAATGACCATAATAATAACTACAAAATGTCTGCGAATTCTTGATACATTGAATCTCTCAATAGGTTTTGCATTCATATAAAAAGAGTATTTCATATCATTTTCATATTTGTACTGTAATTTTATTTGTAAAAATGCATTTTGTATGCACATATCATCAAGTACCGAAGGAAGTTGCTGTACAGTTCTAAAAATCTGGTAGTGTCTCTCTACAATCATCGCATATAAATGGTTCAATTTTCTCAAGGTGTTCATACCTATTTTGTAAGGTAGGCACAAGCCACGAAACGAATACCAAACCAACTACCACCACCACCGCCCGTAGTTGTAGTGTAGTATTGTATTGCAATTGCAAATATTGGTTAAATGCGAAAAAATCACGTTTACAGAAGTGTTTTGATTCGACAGAATAAATGCATACTTCATAACATTCATACTTTAATTCGATCATTCAATTGGTGTTGTTAGTTAAATTCTACAGATATTTTGTTGTGAGCGAGGTTGTGTCGTGTGTGAAGTTAGGGACACAGACTTTATGAAAGAGTAAATTCATCATCATGATGTATTGCAATTGCAAATATTGGTTAAATGCGAAAAAATCACGTTTACAGAAGTGTTTTGATTCGACAGAATAAATGCATACTTCATAACATTCATATACTTTAATTCGATCATTCAATTGGTGTTGTTAGTTAAATTCTACAGATTTTTGTTGTGAGCGAGGTTGTGTCGTCGTGTGTGAAGTTAGGGACACAGACTTTATGAAAGAGTAAATTCATCATCATGATGTAATGAGGAGTGAAGTCTGGAAAATTTGGAACTGTCACATACAAAAGCTGGCAGCTCTATATATTTATAATGAAAAACAGCAGAGCATTGTAACCTTCAAAGCTTTAATCTACGAATCTAAAAATATTCCACTCGCATTTTATTTTACAATTTTATCACCAGAAATAAGCCATAGTTTAGTAATAAAAACTAAGCAAAGCAAATCCCAAATCTGTATTGATGTCATTATCATACCAAAAATGATAGAATAAAAAGTTTTTTTATTTCATGGTTTTATCCGTACTTCTTTCACTCCCTGCATGGTATGAAAATGGCTACATAATGATATGCAATGAGATTTATTTTGAAACAGCAGAGCAGACCAACTTTTCATACCACCTACATTTTTAGTAATCGTTTTTTACTTTTACTTATTTTTTTTCATTCGTAGTACTGACCAACCTATAACTTAGGTTAAAATCCTTGCATTCGTTATGGTATGATTTTCATAACTCACTTTCTTACCATTAGGTACCACCAACCAACAACTACTACGACGTGATCAGTGATCAGCCAACCCTAAAAATACTTAAAACCCGCATGCAGCATCAGGCAGACAACGCGGATGCTCATCTTCATCTTTTTTTATCACAACACTGTTCTCCCATTCCCATCCCACACGTCAACCATAATGCCATATCGTTATGCTTTTTACAAGCAACAATCAAAATCAAAGCAACTTTAAAACAATGCGAATGGATTTTCAAATATTAAAACTTCTCCCCTTTCTTCCCTTCTGTCGGACATATAAAGCCTTCGTCTGCAAAGCAATGTATTTAATACTACGGCAGTTGGAGTTCTTACGTTCTTTTATTATCCTCATATTCCTCATCCTCGCTTATCTGTACCTTTTTGCAGGTTGTAGTGGAAGACAAGGCACACAAGAATTGAAGAAGGTAAAGGAATGAGTTCATTTTTTACCAATGCAATTGCATTCAATGAAATCTGACTGGCTGTTTTTTAGCAGGGGAATTATGAGGGATACCTGTTGCCGTCTTTTTATAATGTTAGAAAAAGCTGTGCTGCACGCCGCAGCAATGATGAGATTTGCTTCGTAAAAAACATGCAAGAGCTACAGAAACTCCACAGGTGTGCTCCTCCCGTTGCGTTGTTGCTGCTAATACAAGAGTCTGACATGGCATGATTTTATACCTTGAGAAGAGCGAAGTAAACCTCTTCATTCTCCTTTCATTGCTTACTTACACTTACATTACGGTTAGTAATGTTCGTTGGCCTACTGCATACCAAGTCTGCATGCAAAATTATGATTTTTACAGTTTTTCATATTTTTCTTTTTTTCTACACATCCTCTCTTCTTCTTCGTCTCCTCCACATTAATACTAGTATTTTTACATGTAAGAGAGTTGTATTGTAAGTTGTTAATAATGGCAATCATCATAATAACGATCCTA
>JAHZNJ010000259.1:0-12709 GCA_027744475.1 Lepidocyrtus cf. sotoi NNG-2020
TGTGTGTTGTTATTCTATTTGGTGCAATGATATAATAAACTTCAGTGTTTGTATTTTATCCTGATGATTCTGCTGATTCGTACAAGGATGTTTTTATTTACTAAAACTGAAAGTTTTTTTTACCAATCCATTCTGTGTTGTAGCTCTTTACATGAGAAGCATATGGTCTGGATCTGGAATTGGACTCTGCTGGGTCTGGGTAGTCTTCAAGCTTTTGTGCATAAACTGTCATTCTTGCTCATCATCAGAAAAGATCATGAACAAAGTTGTTCATGAATGCTGCTGTTAAGTATGTATAGAGGTAAGCTACACGTTTATGTACTTGTGTTTATGTACGTTTATGTTACTTGCATGAGAAAATAAAAATTGCTTGTAATAAAGCAAAATTCTTATTATTTATTTAATAATCCGGTTCCAAAGAATGGAACAAACGGTGGCATGTAGCATTCACGGAACTATTATTTAATCATGTAATAATTGCTACTATAGGATGGCTACAAGCCAAGATATAATTACCAGGATTTCTCCTTTATGGCTTCCACTGAAACTGACACCAGAACTACGTGCAAGAAAAATAATAAACTCCTTCAGGCTATGATATCCTAGCCTCGTGGCGCTTCTTCTGTTATTATTTCACTTCTTAATAAAACTGATAATGATAATATTCTAGGTAATGAAAATGACCTTCCTAAAAGACTTTTTTCTTTTTCAACTACGTAATCTACTGTGACACTACTGTCATCTGCGAAAATCTCCGAAATGAATTATGAATTGAGTTTCTTCCTATCGTACATATCACGTTTCATTCCAAGAAGCATCTTCAAAGTATCATTAGCTCATTATTGCTCTCACAGCAGTAAACCTTAAAATACGCCTGCTTTTTTAGCTTTCTATTCCAGAAAAGTTAAATACATGGGTCGTGATCAAAGTCAAAACACATTTTGAAAATATCTAGATTTTAATTTCATTTCCAACAACAAATTATGGACAATATCCCGTTTGAGTCATTGCCAAATTATCTGAAGGATTACGATGCTGTATTGAATGACAGCAACAACGAGGAAACGGAATGGGTAACGGGAACTAAGCCGGATTACAGTTTGGTTAACTCTTTGTATGAAAAAGGTAAATTTTTACACTTTTAAAAAATATGATTTTAACTTATATTTCGATACGTTAGAGATACAAACTAATTTGCCATTTCTTCTTACAGAAAAATCTATTACGCACAAAAAAGACTCTTTAGAAAACATCGTAACCAACTTAATCAAAAACTGGGAGAAGGAAATTTCCCACAAAACAAATCCCAGTCAATGGGTAACCGTCGTCCCCGAAAAATTCCGCGTTTCCGTTAACGGTGGACCTTGGGCGGGATCTGCAGCACTCGGAAAGGTCGGAGCTTACAATGCCTTCCTCGGAAATACGGAATATTACGCTGCAGAGCACATCATGGACCCACACGCCTCCCATCAAGTATTTCGTCAAGCTTTGAAATCAGGATTTGCCCTGGAAATCTTGGACGTTTACTCACCTCCTCCGAAAATAACTTTCAAATTTCGGCACTGGGGTTACATGACCGGAAATTTGAAGTGCCCGATGCGGAGTGGCCAGCAATTGGAGGTGGTGGCGCATGGTGGGAAAGCTGAGATTTTTGGGAGTGCAACTTTGAAGCTAAATGAGGATTTGAAGATTGAAGAAATGGAATTCTTTTTCCGACCGGATACATTGTTGGAACAAATGGTGCATCCGCAAAAGAATTAATGAACGCCAAACTAATTTTTGCCGAATACTTTTGACTCACATTTTGATTCAGATACAGTCTTTGTACATTTTCAGGGTAATTACGTTTTGTGTCATTACCAAAATTATTATAAAGCTTTAATTGATAATTAAATTTATTCGATCAAATTTAAATCAACTGTTTTATTTCAACTTCCTGTTTACCACTGAACCGTATTTCCTTTGCTCGCTCGCATGACATAAATCCAAAATAGGTAAATGACAAACGCAAATTAATGCTATCATGTCACTCATTTTTCGTCTTTATTATAAGTTGGTTCATGTTTTTAACCAAATACAGTTCAGTAGTATGCATCTATCTAAACTATTAAAATTGCCAATTTATTTATTAGTACACCTGCACCGCACCCTTCCTTCTTCCTCCTCCGTATATTCAGCTATACCATAATAAGTCTTTTAATTATATGCGAATGAATGCGATATCCTTTTTTGCTGACGAGAGGAGTCATAGTCGAACGGAATTAAATTATATTGTGACATTTCAAAAGGCAGTTTTTATTTTTATAATCCCACTCATCATCATCATCATCATCGAATTTGCATTAGCATAAAAAAAACTTTTATTATTATACATATTATGACAACTCTTCTTCCCTTCCGTCAAACTTCATTCTCTCTGCAGATATTTTAAAGTAGCTTTTCTATCGTATATTATATGAAATTATTACTCGACTGTATAACTATGACCCTTTCTCATAATTTAAATTGAAATTGAAGTAAGTAGCAGTGACAGATAAATAAAGGTTATTTTGGTTTTAACTTTAACTAAAACAAAATAAAACCAATCAGAAATCAGAACATGACATCCATTTTGTGATGCTTATGCAAATGAAAATGAAAATAAAACTTTTAGAAAAATACGTCAGACTCTATGAAAATAAATGAATATAATAGATTTTATGTAGTAACCAGATATGATGTTTCGCGATCTAGTGTCAATGTGCTGAATCGTTTATGTAGGAAAAAACTGTTGACGTTTACATACCTGTCAAACCAAATATAAAAAAAAGACAGAAAATGTATCACGTTACAACTTTAACTTACATTAGTTTACAAATCATTTTCATTCCTTATTAATACAAAATGAGTGGCATCATTGCGCATCGCCGGTTCATTCGTTCATTGTCTTTTGTGAAATTTGAGAGGGAGAAGAGAAGGAGAAGAATGTCGCCAAATTGTAAAATAAAAATAAAGTTGAATGATATGTAAAAATCAAAAACCTTTTTTAATTGCTGACGCAAAAGCTTATATATGAGCTGAGCAGACAAGAATGGGTATAATGTGCATAGACAAGCAGTTCTGCAATAAAAGCAACAGCCAACAGCTCTTTGTGGGCAAGCAAATAATATGTAAGTAAAGTAAAAGTAAAGTGGTGAGCTTTATTACAAAGAGTCAAGTAAAGTCAATGATATGATGATGACAGTACAAACTACTTACGAACAAGTTGTTGCTGATGAATTGGATGAAATGGTACATGAAATGGCTAAACAAGTAAGCAAAGGATGATGAAGAAGAGAGGACGACACAGAAGAAAAGACAAAGACAGTTGCGTTCTTGCGTGTTGCTTGCGACTTGCGATCGTAAAGATTGGCCAACTACTTAACTCTTTTATGAGAATTCTGCTGAAGTAAGAAAGACTGTTCACACAATGCACAATTTTCTACATATTATGTATTGCAATCTGCTCAAATCTCAATCATCACAGCAGCAGAAAATGAAGAAGAAGAAGGGGACGACGATATATGAATGCGATACATTTTATGTAAGCAAATGCAAACCAAAGCGAAGTTTTTTATGAGAATTTTTTTTTCTCAAATCTTTCAAATGTCTTTTTTCCAATCCTTCCCATCCATCCCACAACAACAAAAAGACCTCATGTAAGTAATGTAAGTACTGCGGCAGCTGCTGCGCTGTTGTTTCGCTATTCTGTCTGACATTACTTTTCTTACAGCTTTAATGTTACAAATACTTAAAGTCCGACTGTTAGATTGCAAATCTGTATTAGGCATACCTGTTTTTTTAAAAATAAAAAGGGTTCTCGGCTTATAAGCTTTGGGGCTTGCATTTGCATGTTGCGCGTTGCGTTTCCCCATCCTCACTACGCAGAAGCGTAGAAAGAAAGAAAATATCTGTAAGTAAAAATGTACTTGAAAAGCAGCCCACTACTTTATTTAACAAGGCCCGTAGTAATCACGACACGACGGCCACCACCACCATCAGCACCACAATGCACATTTTTTAAAAAATCCTTTTTATTTTTATGGTTAGAGCTTAAAGCTAAGGTAGGTATTACAAAGAAGAAAAAGGGGAAAAGCTCATCATCATCTCCTTGTTTTCCTGCCTACACCAAAAAACCAATGCAATGCTGCCAAGTGCCAAGTTATGTCAGTCAGTCTCAGTCCTAAAAATTTCCAAAACATTCACATCACATCGACAACACACATTGCGCATTCTACAAGTGGTGGTATGGCATAGAATAAAATGAAAAGAGTGATAAAAAAGGAGAAGAAAACGATGATGATGAAATGGAATGGGAATGCATTTTGCTCAACATTTATATAAGAAAGACAGAATAGAGCATAGAGACATGTGTGAATATTTTGTGATTGTTGTTGTTGTTTTATAATATGTAATGATTGTTCTTTTTCTGTGACAGAAGAGCAGCAAGAGCAATAGTAGAGCAAGAATAAATCCCAGTATGTAGTTTTTTTTACTTTAATATTAAAATTAGAAACTCTTTTTATATACTTTATATTATTATTATATGCAAATTTTATTATAATCATAATAATATACTTCTACACATGCGATTTTATACTCAAGTAACTCACGCAATTGCGCAACTTGCAAATAAACCTCATTTTTTCATTATTTAATCAATCAAGAAGGGATACCAAGAAAGGGCATCGGCAATAAGAAAAAGTGATTTTAAGGTGGAAATCTTATCAAAAAGTTAAGTAGTCCTTGAAGGCTATTTTTATATTTTAGTGAAAATATAAGTGAAGTAAACAGTTTATCATGAAAAGGAACTGAATCGTTTTTTAAAAAATAATATTTAGTTTTTTTTAATAATCGTTTTTATAATCACAATCTTATCATCATCAAGCTTTACGCTTCTGCGAATAAATCGGTGCAGTGCAGAGCAGCCAAATTTAAGCCAAAGCAATAAAGATAATCAAAATAAACTTTGTTTGTGCAAACAAATTAAATGAAGGACGAATGCGAATGGACAGAATTCAGTAAAAGAGCATTTTCCGTATTAATAAACGTTATTTACGCGTTAGTTCGATTGTGAAAACTTATGTGTAAAAACTTCGGATAAATCATCATCGACATTTATTTTTGTAGTGAAGCGGATAAGTTGTGCTTTGTTGGAAGTGGTATTTCCTGCGCATTTCAAATTTCTCTGCATTTTGGAACAGTAACATATATTTCGTGCAGTGCGTGATTCTCGGCATAATTGTTTTTTCAGTTTTTCGCAAGAACAGTTTTTAAAGCATAATTATAAAAGTTAAGAAGAGTTGTTGTGACGTTTCATCAGAAGAATCAAGCTGATGCTTACTGCCATTAAACCATTGACAGAATATTGGTAAGAAAATTAGTAAAGATGTGAACAAGTTAACTTGGACTTTTATCCATTTCGGAGCTAATCGCAACCCAACGCTATTATTAATTGTATGCAACGTATGTATGTATTAAGCAAATAGATTCATGTCCATTAAATTTGGTTATTTACAATGTGTCAAATCAATTCAATACCTTTCTTGCTTAATTCCAATAAAATTATGCATTATCAATAATTATCATTAATTGTCAATTCTTTAATCTTTGAAAAGTCGCGCACTCTCGTCAAACATTTACAATAGTAGAAATTAAAAATACAAAAATAAAACGGTGGTGGATGCAAAATACAATTTACATTATAGAAAATAATATTTATTAACAATCAAATCGAGTGCTACAGTCTTTGACAGTCACACCACACGCCACAAAGATTTAATGAAAACTCCGCGTAAACTTATTGTTATAGATTTGCCTTTGTAAGGTGTCATTTGCACTAACCGAACATTAATAATTGTGGACAAATTAAACAAAAGCTCATCTATTATCTATTGAGGCTGATTTTGTACTAACAGTAATCAGCGCCATGCCATACCTACACCACATAATTTACCAAAGATTATATTTCTACCGATTGATTCAAAATGTAACGCTAATTTTTTGGTGTGAAATGAATTATCTTTACAATCAATCTGAATCTACTCCTATAATGCAATATCTTTAATTAAAACAACAACCCGAAATCCGTTCTTATTTTTCTTCTCATCTCTTATTTCCTACTTCAGAAGGAATAGATTCGGAAAGAAACAAGCCGACAAAAAAACAACAAAGTGCAATTGCATTTATTCCATACCTGCAATAAATGAATCAATCAATTTTCTTCAAACTGTGTAGCTAATTAGGAATTTCATTCATGTTAGTTAAAAAATCTAATTTACGTTTTAGTATTTAGTATGCATGTAAGAATTTACCACTTCAACTACGTTATATAACATTATTACTTCAATATTACTTCAATATTATACAACCTCGAATCATTACGAATTAGCTGATTTATTGCGCGTGTACATCATTCCCTGTTACTTTTTACAGGAATTTTATATAAAATTACATAAGATCCTGCTAAAGAATGTGCGGTTTCTGTTTTTGCTGTAAAAGCAAAGAAGTGCATCAAGCCGTAGCTGCTAATAGCGCTTTAAAATCAATCACCCAAAAAAACAAAACCCAAAACTCAAAGAACGCGAATTCGAATGCAAATGCTTTGTTTCATTTACCAGCAATGCAATTTTCTGAAATCTCATTCTTTTTTCTAATAATATCAAAGTTTAGAAAACTAATTATTATTTTTAAATGACTGTTTTAATGTGGATCGCCTATACGGAATTCATCTTTCGTCATTGGAGTTAGCTCCTAAATAAAGTTTCCCTTTTAAAGCTTAAAAGTCCATCAACAGAAGAGCAGTCAATTTTATTTTAATTTTTCTGCAGAAGAAAAAATGAACAAACAGTTTTTTATGCTTAACTAAACTACTTCTCTGTTAAATTTTCATGCGTCGTTGCTCCTCCATCATCGCTCGCTCGTACCGTTTTTAGAGATTTTCAAATAAATCGTGTTTGTTCTCCCTCTCTAAAAAACGTAGTAATAAAAAAGGTTCGAAATAAATTCTTCGATCCCTTAAAGGAATTCCTCTTCCTTTTATGAATAGGAATCATCTTGATGATGATGTTGATGATGAAGATTGAAGAAAATTGCGATGTGCGATGTGATCTTCTCGTGTGTGTGTGTGCATCAAATTCAAAATCGCATCGTTTACACAAAGATTACTTACAAAGATTACTTTTCTTTCTTTTAAACTTAAACTGCAATCTGCAATTTTCATTGCTTGTTTTTTGTTCTTCGTTTGATTATGTTTGCTAATGCGTAGGTGGGAGAAAATATCTGTAAAAAAGAAAAAGGCTCCTTCTTTTGTTATCGTCTTATTCTGAATTTTAAATTTTTACAATAAAAATAATAATAAAATTTTTATTTATTTTATTTGTGTGCGGATGCAGAAAAGCTATTTGGTGGTGGGGTGGTGAGTTGTGCTGTCAAGTACCGACCGGGTTCTTTTCATTCTTGTTCTTCCTCCCTCTTAATACTCCCAAATGGCTATAACTACCGCAATAAACATTGAACCATGCGAAATAAAAAAAAACAAATTTTAAGATTTAAACAAGCGAAGAAATAAGAAAAGAAGGAAAAGAAGAAAAGAACTTTTAAAAAAGTTTAAAGGGAGGAGGAGGTAAGGCAATTGTGAAATTGATGAGCCTTCTCTCCTCTGCTGATGTGAGCTCCCTTCTCTTCATTAATAAAAAAAGGTCTTTTCTTCAATGAAAGCAATAGCGTGACGTGCATGACTTCTGTTGTTGAGGAGAAGCAAACAAAAACGTAAGGCACTGCATTTCTGTTAAAATTTGATAATATAAAGCATTAAACTAAATAAATAAACGGAGAAGAGTTAATCGCGAAATGAAATTTGAAAGGGTTCAGTTTATTTTCTTTTCAATGATAGCCAAATAATAGCAAAGAGGATCGCGATCGTATTGTTGTCGATGATGATGATGATGATGATGATAATGACTCGAGGAGATTAACTGGTCTACTGCAAGACTAAAATTTACTTACTTAATGTAGGTGAATGAAGAGGAATCGTAGTAGGGTGAGGTGAGGTGAGGAGGAAGTGAAAATAAAAAATAAAATTGCCGTAAATAAAATGTTGATGGTCTTTTCTTTTGCAAGATGTAGAATAGAATGATGATGATAAAATGATATAATGATGGCTCGCTCATTCAGTCGATACTATCGCTGGTTAGGAAGTGACTCGGTTTTGACTGAGGCTCAGATTGACTTACTTTTTTTTTTAAATAATCAAAGGAGAAAGGAACTGCATCTGACTAAATCTTTAAGAACACAACATTAAAAAATCTTCTGTCAGCGCTTTTCTTGCCGTCAAAAATGAAATATTGATTTTAACTTTTTAAGCAGTAGTGAGTGAAGTAAAAGTAATTAAAAAAGTTTTGCAAAATCCGTATCTTAATTAGTTTCAAGATATAAAGAATTTTTTCGATTCTTTGATAGACAATTGTAATTTGTTTCACTATTTTACTTAACTATTTTTATTGTAGATGATAATCGGAGGAACAATCCTATCCCACTAATCAACCGGAAGCAATCAAGCTACTGCGCATTGTGAAGAAAGTAGTTTATCAGTGCCAAATGTTTTTACTTAAGTAAAAAGTGATACAAAAATTCACTTTGCCTAAATGCCTTTAAAAATACTGAAGAGAACAAGCAAGCAGTACAATGTCGTCTCAAAGTCTACCTTCGTCATCTCGGTGGAGCTGCTGGACAACGGGATTATGGAGTGTACCCTGGACGCAGATAGTACGGGGAGGGACTGCTTACTTAATATATCTCAACGGCTAGGACTGCATCAGGTATGGAATTATCAAAGGCGACTCTCCAACAAAGAACAAACGAATCTAAATGTTTAGTAGAAATTACGGTTATTAATTTATAATTGATTGGCATTTTAGACCCGACTTCTTCGGCCTACGATACATCAGCCGAGGCGTTCCACCAAGGCAGCGCTGGGTGGAGCTGGACAAGCCTTTGAAGAAGCAGCTGGAAAAGAATGCTCAAGACTCGCAGCTCAGCTTAGGTGTGATTTTTTACGTTTCGGATGTGACCGTCCTTAAAGATGAGATGACAAGGTAAAGTGTAAAATATAATTATAATTATGCAAATTTTAAAAAACAAAACCGCAATTTGTTTTAATTGGTCTTACTTTACCCCATTTCAAACTCGTAGAGTACTTAAGGGACTTCGCAATTCTCCCGAAGGATCTCACCTCAGGACAGAAATTCCCAGATATTAATGTAGACGTACTCTACGAAGCTGTGGCGAGGCAATATGGCAACCTCATTGGTTTTCCTCCTCCCTTATCGGAAATCTATTATATTATGGTGGCTCAACAGTTGGATGGCTACGGACAGGAGACTTATCCTGCGAAGGATGATAGCGGTAATAACGATGTGCTTATCTGTGTATCGGCTAATGGGCTAGTGATAAGGAGAAGGGATTGGACGCACATCGCTGCCTTCAGGTTAGTAAAATTGAAATTGAAATGAAAGTAATAAAAAATAATAAATCATTTTTTTGGCAAAAGGTTAATTGAAAAACTAAAAATAACACAAAAACAGAAAGTTTTTTTTGGAAGATCAAAATTTAAACAATTAATTAGATGGAAAAGATGGATCTGCTTTAGATTCTACAAATACAAAAACTTTTACTTTTCTTTTTGGCTTGAAAATCTGTGTAGATGGACCGATATCAAATCCATCGTTGGACACAAGCGCCTCTTCGTAATCGAGACGAACCAATCCCAACGCCCAATCCAATTCCAGTTTACGGATGCAGAAGTGGCAAAGTACGTGAGGAAAATGTGCGTCCTCCAAGAAAAGTTTTTTAAAGATCATCACATGGACCCAAACGGTGCGTCATCATCATCAACATCATCTTCGTCTCCATCCGGCTCAGAGAATAGCAATAATGGAAATGGCATGAGAGCTTCTTCAATGACCCCGATTAGTAATGGAGGTGGAACTTACACGATTACGCAGCAGGATAGCATGGTAAAAAATTAAATATGATGTTAAATTGTTAAATAGATAATAAGTCTTTTAAAAGTGATTAAGTGATTACGTTTATTTACGTACGTTTGCTTAATCTTTTTGGCAGTACGAAGATTTATTCATAAACGCGTGAAGTAAATAAGATAGATTCAGATTCAACGTTTTGAAGATTTTTATCATAGAAAAGTATTAATTCTGTTTACATTATATCCGTTAAAGTTTAAATGTTTTTTATTATTATTATTATTATTATGCTTTCTTCTTCTGCATATTCGTAATCGAAATCTTACTCATTCTTTTTCATTTGAGCTTTTGCAAAAACTCTTTTTTTTTCTTTCGCTTTTGTCGGCAGAAGTGGATGATTTCATTTTTCATTTTTTCTGAGCTGCTGCAATTCTTCTCTTCTCTTCTCAGCTCCTTCTCAGATTTCATTTTTCATTTTTTCTGAGCTGCTGCAATTCTTCTCTTCTCTTCTCAGCTCCTCCTCAACTCATTCATCATCATTCTCTTCTTGATTTTTCATGCTTCCGTTCCTCCTAATTTTATGAATTGAGAAAGAGTCAAAGTCAAGCTCGTAGTAATAAACTTAAACTTAAACAGTAACGATCATAATAATAATAAGCGTGGTTAGGTATTCAGCATTCTGCAGTTTTTGCACATTTGTTTTATTGTAATTTCGTAACGTGGTTAGGTATTCAGCATTCTGCAGTTTTTGCACATTTGTTTTTATTGTAATTTCGTAGTAATAATAAATATCATTATATTAAGAATATGAATGCCAACCTACCTACTTCATTTTTCTCCTTATCTTAATTACTTTTTGTTGGGTCGTTAAATTGTCTGGAGCTATAAACCTCGTTTTTTTCTTTGAAATTTCGTCTCTCTCTTTTTTCTCTTCATTTTTTCATCAATACGAAACGAAGCCAAGTTTAAACTTAAAAAAGTGTTACGTTTGTGAGTTGAGCATGAGCAGTGTATCTAATAAATTTTACTACGCTGCTTGCTGCTGCTGATCGTATTGTATTGAACTGAAATGCGTTCATATTCATTCTTCTTTTTTCTTCTCTTTTAGGAAGGTGCACAGTCATCGATTTCCTCTCCTTCGACAGCAGCCACAAATCATCTCCTCCAACAACACCAGCACCACATTTCAGGTGTGGGTCTCCTCCGTGCCACGCCAGATTTGATCGCACCCGCCGCCAGTCTAGTTCGTGGCAGCAGCGCAAATATAAACGGACTTGGTTTAGGTTTAAATTTAGGAGGGAGTCAATATTCTGTGAATAATAACGGAAACGGACCCATTTTGAATTCAAATCTCTTCAACTTTAATGGAAGCACTTTACATTTACTCCAGCAACAACTTCATCATCAGCAGCAGCTTAATCATCAACAGCAATCAGCAGCAGCAGCGATTAATAATAATAATAACAATAATAACCATTCTATTCAAGAACTCACGCAATCCTCATCGACTTTAATTAATGCAAATAATGCAAATTTTCCTATAAATAATAGCAGCACGAGTGGTTTAAGTGCAAGTGCATCATTAGCGGGTGGCTTAAGTTTAGGATTAGGTTTGGCAGCTGCATCTGCGCCTAATTTGAAGAGTCCATTTCAGCAGCAACAACAGCAGCAAAATATTAGCATAATAAGTGATGCCCATCATAACAATCAGCAGGCTCAAGCTCAAGCAGGTGGCTCAATCCCAATGACAAATGGTGTTAGTGTCAGTGTCAGTGACGCAAATCAATTGAAATCTTTGCTGCCTGCGTACCGTCAAGCGCCAGATTATAATACGGCTGTGCAGATTAAGTACGGCGGACCTGTGGACGGTGGTAGTGGTGCTGCTGGTGGTGGAAGTGGAGAGGCTTTGTATGAGAATCAGAGAAAAGTTTCGCTTGACGTAAGTGTAAAATGATTTTTGGACAAGTCTAATTTGGCAGTATCTATGATAAATGTAATTCATGGATTAATTACATTCTAAAAATAATGGCTTTCTTGTTTGTGTTTTCTAATTTAAATTATTTTTTTTAGCAGGAGGAGCCCATTTATCAGAACGAGATCGTGTCGCAAATCCATTCTTTAGAGTTGAGAGAAACCCACGTCTCCAACTCCAACACTTCTTTAGTGAATCAAAATAATATCAGCAGTAATAGCAACTGTGGCAGTGCAGTTTCAGTGGTATCCGTAGAACCTCCAACTCTTCCAACTAATACTGTTGCTGCTACTGGGAATGTGCCTCCTCCTGCGGAAGACCATCTGTACATATTCAAACCGCCGCCTCCTTACCCCGGTGGGAATTCTGTGCAAATTCAACAGAATTTAGATATGACTGGAGCTGGAGCAGGGACAGTCACAATTTCGTCATCACAAACAAATGTAACGACAATAGCATCAGTAGTGGATAGTCCAACAACCAAAGAGTATTCTTCTCCTCAACAAACAACACAGTCAATTAAAATGGGTACTTCAGTTTCACGCATGCCTCAAGCCGTAGGGGATACTTCGCAAACACAGCAGCAGCAGTCCCCTATTGGGATAACGAATAACGGGAGATCTGCGGTATCCGTGGTTAGTGCGGAAGTTCACAAAGTCCCAAATGGGAAGCAGGAGAATAATTTAGTGAATGGAGAAAAGTGTACGCTACTGGCAGCGGGAACGAGTACGAAATCTGT
>JAHZNJ010000260.1:0-10132 GCA_027744475.1 Lepidocyrtus cf. sotoi NNG-2020
CACATCAAAATTGAATATGCTTGCACATAAAAAATGCATAATCACCATCAAAAATACTTCTCTACACACAATCGAAAATCTGATAATTGAATGACAATCTTTAGAAATTGTTTAAAACGCATGATTATTCTGTAGTCCGATTTTCTACTTATAATTTTCCAAACATTCAACGTAAAACATCACTTGATTGCATCCTTCTCTCCTTTTATCAAAGTGACTGACAATTGCGTGCCAGTCCACGATAAATACTTTTCATCAAGAATGCAAAGAAATTCCTAGTTCTACATAAATTATCACACTCCAGGGGGCTTTCAGATTGAAAATTATGTATAAAACTATTTTCCTAAAAATGACAGGAAAAAATAAGTTAATAGATCGCAGTGCACAACGCAACACAGCCCACGCGGTAGTTGTCCTGAAGAAATGAAGTTAAGAAAATTTCAGACTTGTCACTTTTTAACTGTATTCATATCATCATAAAAGGATGTTAAAATGAAAGGGATAATAATAATGACAAAGCAAAGACGTAAAATGCTAGCCTGCGATTGCGAACGTAATATACTATCATCATCATAGTATCATGATCATGCGCATTTATTATGAGCTGAAAATTACTTTCCTACATAATCTCATTATTACTTTCATATAAGAAGATGAATAATAGTTTTTTTTCTTTCTTTTTCTTCTATTTCAGTTGGACCCCCCTACACGCTGCGTCTTAAAGTAAAATTTTATTCATCAGAGCCTCAGCATCTGAGGGAGGAGTTAACTAGGTTAGAAATTATAATAAATTATAAAATTGACAGCAAAAATCTTATGATGATGAGTAAGAAAAGAAGAAATGTTTTCATTGAAATGCATTATTCATAAACTACAAAATAATAATAATATTAATATGAAAAATGTATGTTTTAATAGGTATCAGTTTTTCTTGCAAGTCAAGCAAGATATTTTCAACGGGAGACTCACCCTCCCTTCACAACTTGCCATTGAATTGGGAGCGTTGGCTTTACAATGTAATAATAATAACAAACGATTTACTGTTGTACTTTATATTTTTACGATGATTATTTAATCTGAAATATTTTTGTAAAATGATAATGATTTTTATATAAATGTGTATAGCTGAACTTGGGGATTATGAATCCGACATTCATACACCATCCTTTGTATCAGAGTTTCGTTTCGACCCTGAACAAACGGAAGAAATGGAAATTCAGATGTTTGAAGAATTCAAGAGATGCAGGTAAGATTTACATTAAAAAGTGAAGTAGAATGGATAATTAATTATGTTAAGCATGCAGTTTATTAAAATTAAATTTTTTCGTTCTTTTTTCCTTCCACAGGGGCCAAACACCAGCGCAAGCGGAATTAAATTACCTAAATAAAGTAAAAGTTATGGAAATGTATGGAGTTGACATGCATACAGTTCTGGTAAGTTTGATTTCGAATTTTTTTAGAACTGACCTGCAGATAAATTATTGTTGATTGAAAATTGGAAATAAATTGTTTATGAATCTAACGTAAAACTATCAAATTAATTAGGGAAAAGACGGCTGCGAGTACTCTCTTGGACTGACACCAACTGGAATCCTAGTTTTTGAAGGAAGTTCAAAAATAGGGTTATTCTTTTGGCCAAAAATAGCACGTCTCGACTTCAAAAAGAAGAAATTATGTCTTATTGTAGTCGAGGATGATGACGAAGGAAGGGAGCGAGAACATACTTTTGTTTTTAGGTAACTTTAGATATTTTATTTGTTTTTTTTAAATTTTTCTCATCAAAGAAAAACGTTTTAAAATATAATTTTTAAAAATCAAAAACGGCCAATCCTGTCATCACCGCAGAAAGAAGCCGAAGCAAAATCCACAGAAAATAAAGAAAATATTATCTCGCAACAAACTTCCTCCGAAGCAGAGACAGTCTTAACACATGAACCACGTGTTTTACATCCACGGAGCGGTGCTACGAGTCCCAATGCACCAACCACATCAGGGTCACCACCGGTCACACCGACATCTCGATCCACCCCTAGTCCCTCCCAGTCCGCATCTCCTCCCAATGATGATTCTACCACACCCCCACCACCTGAAGACGATCCTCTCGATAACCTCATCAAAAGTATTGCGAAAGAGACTGGAGGCTTTATGGCTACCGAAACTGTGGCGGATGCCGACGTAAATGTCATTCCTAATAACCAAACTAAATACTTCTCTCTGCCAAAGCCGTTACCTCCAGATAAGGTTAAGTGTAACATATGGAAAGCCAAACAATTAGAGGATGACCTTAAAAAGCCGAGCGCTGTAGAAACTAACGGAGCATCTCATACAATGTTAAATGGGTAAGAAGAAGAAGAAATTTAAAAATAAAATTTTGAAGCTTAAAGTGTAAAAGGGAGTTTATTAATAAAAAAATGGCTAATTTATATTTTTTCAGGGACAATTACCCAACAGTCAAAAAGCGTGAAAATGTCTTGCAGAATGGCAGAGAAAATTCTAGTACTGATGCAGCTACTTTCATTTCTGTGGTAAGTAAAATGGTTGGTGAAAGCTGTTTATGTGAATGATACGCACGCATATATACAGCTTTCACGATACAACAACAGGTGACACATTATTGCATGCATGTAATAGCATTTTTTTATCAAAGTTGTGTGACGTGAATTATCTAGTGAAATGATAATTAGCTCAAATACAAGATTACGCGAAATAAGTAGAATTAATATAATATTTTGATTTGAATATTTGTTTTTAACATGTAAAACGTAAACGGAGTAGTTTTGTCCCTAGTCTAGTCCTAGTCTGTCACCAATTTTCCTATAGAGAAACCCCGAATTTTGATGTTGCCCAACATCGTTCTTGTTAATTGTTTAAAATTTTGTTTCTTTATAAAGTAGCTTTGAATGTATTATTAATATTTTGTAACATATCATGAATTTAAGTAAGGTGAAATATTTATTTTATTTATTTAAATATTTTTAAATTTATTTTTTATCCCTAAATTTGCTGATTATGATTTTTTCACAATTAATTAAAATTAATTAATGTGTACATACACTGCTAGTATATTTTTATAGGAATCGATTTAATTTAATGTAATTAAGTATTTATGAGTAGTAGTTTGCTCGAGTAAAAACAAACTTGGTTTTATTTATATTATGCAACAGGGGGGAGATAAACTGACCCTGCCTTATAATGGCCCCTTGACCTCTTCTCAAACGGCTATGGCGTTGTCCTCAACTTCTTCTTCGAAGACAAACGTTGAGACAGACATTGACAATATTTTAATAAATGATCATAATGATAATGATGATGACAATGATTCAATGCCTCTAATTCCCCCGGGCTCGCCACCCGTTACTGTTACACATTTCACGGCAAAGGGAAAAATTGAGAGGATAAAATTGACGACAGAGAGCTCTAGCGTGTCGCCAAAAATATATAGACCTGCCAAAGACACAAACAATGTAAATATTAATGCGATGAACCCAATAAGCGAATTGTCTGCTGATGAGTTTGAGGAAGAGAAAGAAATTTTGCTTGTTGAAGGACCTGCGGCTGTACAAATTAAGAAGGGCAATAATACTAATACTAATGATAGTGGTAACAACAGCAGCAGCAGCACTAACACTAACTCGACTTCACCTCTGACTAGCTTTACTAACTCTAGCAACAATAGCAGCAACAATCCCTTCACAAATCCATTTTTGAGCTCTTCTAACAATGATGCTGCAGAAACAACAACAAAAAACACAAACATAAACGCTACAACTGCTACTGCTACTGCCTCTACTACTGCTACTACTGCTAACACAAAAGTAGACAATAACAATCCTTTTGAGCACTTTGACGCAATTACCACTGCCCTTTTGACTTCAACAAATCCATTTCATAATCCTTTCCTAATGCCATCTGCTAATGAGTCAGAGGTCGATGGGAGTCAAGGGGCACAAGTTAAACAGGAAGCGGAAAATCCAGGCTGTACAAAAGAATCACTTGATAGAGTAAGTTTGTTGTGTGTACTTAAGTACGGGAGGGAACCTTTGGAGTATCGTAGCCAAAAGAATTTTTTTTCAATCCCCTCTATCTCTGCTACCAATTAAGTATTTTTCTTTCTCTAAAATGAACTTTAAAAATTGAGGGCGTCTTATTATAGTAGTATGTGAAAGGCAAGTTATTTATCTGTGTATTTTACAATTGACTAATTATGTAGAAATATTTTAACATCTTGAATTAATACTTGGTAGGGCGTACTCGATTACTAGAAACTCAGCTTGTTATTAACAAAAAAAACTTTCATTATTTCCTTCTGGCAAACTTTCTTTTGTATTTGTACTGTCATTTTCCTTATATTAATCTTTGTCGGTAATGGGATCAAAACGTTTACTGATTCTTCGTAGGTAACTGTAACTAACGATGAGTACTCGCGTTTGCGCGTTGGTTTGATTAACGCTTTTCATCAACAGTGATGGATAAATTATTGGGGTGAACAGGGAACTTGTAAAATTGACTGTGTTTCAAAATACTTAATTTTTTATTTTATTTTATTACCGTTAAGCTGGCTTTTGTTTCTCTGTGTATGCATGGTTCGAAAAACAAAATGCATATTTGCGCACTCACTCACATCTTTCACACATTTAAATCTTCTTGGACTTGTATAATATACTTTCATTTCTACAAAGTACCCAATTATCATTATGAATTAGGTACCTTCTCAGATATTAGTCCAAAGCACGTTTATTTTATATTTTTGCATGTAAAATCTTTTTCTTTTCTAATTTACTCTTAAAACGAAACAAAATTAGAGTGATCTACGAATTTACAGTGAAAGTCCACTTTAATGTGAGTACTCTGATTTATTCTTTTTTTAGGAAATTACTAATGGAACTCAATCCAACAAACCGGTGACCCCGAAGGTTGCCCCCAAGCCAAAGCCTAGAGTATCTTCCCTCCTACAAAACAATAATGCAAATAACAACCAAGCATCTACCGGGAACAACAACGGTAATTGGACGAACGGGGAAACGCATAATGAAAAACCTGTAATCACTAGAAGAACGGTTATCACAACCCAAATTTAACTTTCGCAGGCACCGCCGCTTTATTTTAAAATACATACTACTATATATTTTTAGTTTCATTAACAATTTTTAGCGCGTTATTACAAAATGTTTATTTATGTAGTAAACTTACAATTTGGATAAGTAAGAGAGCCGGAAGTGAAAGTATATTTTAGTAGATATAGGTTTGTTTGTTGTTGTAGCTAAATAAAATGGTTTCTCCAGACAGAGTTTTGTGTGCTATTGTAAGTTTTTGCGTTTACGTTACCTAGTTTGTTAATTACATTTAGTATTTTACTAAAAGAAACTTTTGTTGAATAGTGCCATTTGCATTTTTGTGTATTTTTTATGACTAAAAGTTTATTTTCCGTTTTATGTCATTGTTTTACCAAATTGAAATTTTTTAACAACGAAACTTTGCAGTTTGCTTTGCAAAGTAATTAAAGTACCTTTAATGTGTCTTCAATTATAAATATTAATGTTACTTTGAGAATTTTAAACAAGAGTTGCCATCTTTTTAACGTTTAGGATCGGCTGATATTGGCTTATCTTCAGCAGTCATTTTTATTTTTAATGTTACTTTTTTTATTTGGCAAACTCAATGAAGTAAATCCACAAACCAGGATGATTCTTCCAATTATAATCACACAACACAACGAATCCCCATTTCTTTAATTAAATGGTAGTCATTCCTTTTAATACTAATAAAATAAATTTAAATGATGATAATTTTTCTCATGTCAGATAATTAATTAGATGAGAGGTAGATTATAATAACGAATTATGTTATCAACAAAGCATTTAAGAACCTACATAATTTACAGATATTTATCGCATTGCGTTGCAATGCTCTAAATCAAAATACTGCTGAAATTTGAAAAATTTTACCGACTGTTTTTGGCATTTAGTCTTCTTAAATGTAATACTGCCACCGTGTGAAGTAATAATTGGGGTGTTTTAAATTGCTAATTTGGCTTCGTATTCGTTTCTAGAGAGTAAAATATGTTCCACATTCAATTTGCACATTCACTCTTGAATAGCGTATTTGCATAAAATTTTCTTTTAAAATTACATCAGCCTTTAAAAGAATTGTAGACGGGTTAAATATTTTTATATAGCAATTAATATATAATTGACTAGATGATATGTTAATTTAATTTGCGTTGCGCTATAAAAGGAAATGTTTGTCAATGATTCATTTCATTCATTCCATGTTTTAAAACTAGTACATATTATTATTAATATTGCCTCTTGAAATGATTATGAAAAATACCTTCCGTCCAAATTTGTAAGCTATTGGATTAAACAAAGAAAAACACTACAATTTTAAATGAGATTGTTGTAATTTAATTGAAAGCTATAACGGTATGTTAGTATTTTCTTTCAGAAGTAAGTATGACATGTTGTAAGTATGTATGTAGATACATATTATTCTAAAAATATTATTATTATATTATGAAACTTGAAATTATATGAAGAAGAAAAGAATAAAGTAATTTTATTATTTTCTTTCAGAAGTAAGTATGACATGTTGTAAGTATGTATGTAGATACATATTATTCTAAAAATATTATTATTATATTATGAAACTTGAAATTATATGAAGAAGAAACGAATAAAGTAATTTTATTGTAACTTTTGATTTTCATGTTTTTGTATTGTATTGTATTTTTTTGTTATTGCTGCACAATGTTTTGAAGAGAGCATCGATCATTTTATTTTAATGCATGTAAATAACTATCATCATCATACATGGAACGCTGAAAACACTATATCTAGTATCTAGTACCTATTGGGTTAAAGAACTGAAGAAATGACATGACATGCACGCAAAAACCTTCCCTGCAGGAGGTAGCGTTTTCCCGAAGGCAACTTGGTTGGAATTGGAACTCGAAGTTAAATTTTTTTAGGGACTAATAATGAAAGATAATTATCACCTGCTTCAATGCTCTCCTCAAATGAATACCTAAGGGAATACTAAAGGAGCATAGGTACTATGAAAATCCGGAAGTATTGTAAGTGATACTTGAAAATTGCTATTCATATCCATTCGTACGGCCTCTGATGTGGAATGGAGAAAAGAAAAAAGAAAGGCTCACTTTCTTTTCCCACAGTATGCTTTGCTGTAGTACATTTTGCGATATACTTTAAACAAGAAAATGATTTCTGAAACTGAAAGTGTGGAAGGATTCATCGTCAAATATTCAGGATTTCAAACTCTCAAACTCTCAAACCCCACAACATAATAAATACACCGAGAATTATTAATCGGTGGTGGTGGTGGTTCTGTTGGTGTTACTTTTACTCCTTTTTTTGGTATATTTTACTTATTATTATTATGTGTGTATAGAATTACTAGATTTCTATTGTGTATTATTATTTGCTCACGGAAGCATCCGATCCAACAAAAAAAATTGGATGAAGGTAGGGATAGGCTGTTGAGCTGAGAGAGGGAAGTCGATGCCCGACCCAGACAGTGTGTTTGTAGTAGAATGCGTGTTGTTCTGAAGAAGCTCGTTTTTCTCGGTGTGTGTATGTGTATGTGTGTGTGTAGGGAAAAGAGTGAGAAAGAAACGACAAAGTTCAAAGCCCCCACTCACTCCACTCAAACTCCAATCCAAAATATTATAGCAAAAGCAAAAGCACTACTCCTCATCATTTCATTCCTATTTTCTATTCTGTATTTGTCTTCAACTGCTGCTGCTGCTGCTGCTGTGCTTATCGTTAGTTAGAATTAGGAACGAACAAGCACTACTACAATATGGCTTGGCTTGAGAATGAATGTTATATTGAATTGAAACTTTCACAGAACACAGAACTATAGAAGAAAGCTTTCTTTTCCCTCTGCTGCCTCTTCATGTTTTTTATGTTGATGTGAGTTCCCGTTCCCACAAAAGAAGCTTAACTTAAAACGCTAGCGTTGTAGGTAGGTTATTATGGCGGAGAAAC
Organism: Lepidocyrtus cf. sotoi NNG-2020; assembly: GCA_027744475.1. Taxonomy (NCBI): domain Eukaryota; kingdom Metazoa; phylum Arthropoda; class Collembola; order Entomobryomorpha; family Entomobryidae; genus Lepidocyrtus; species Lepidocyrtus cf. sotoi NNG-2020. The sequence goes on from JAHZNJ010000260.1 coordinate 8,007, forward strand.
TTGAGGTTGGGGCATTCTTCTTCCATGTATTGGCTGACTCACTCCTCCTCACTCACACATTTTCTCTCACTCTCTCTCACTCAGTAAAAGAAAAGTACTTTCGCTTTCTGTTTGCTGGAATTGATTTCCAGGATTCCCTCAGCAGCAACGGCGAAGGCAAAAGCTTCCTCCGTCTGTCGACTTCCTCTACTGTAGTCTGCTTCTGTAGGAATAGTCTGCTGTCTAGAGTGGCTCACGGACAACGTGTTGCTACCACCTTTGCTCTTCTCTTCTTCTTCTTTCTACTCAAACATTTTTCTTTGCATTTTACTTGCATTAGTATCTACATAATCGTATATTTATAACGTGCGAATGCACTTTAGCCTTTGCCTCAAATAAAAGTTAAATAACTTTCTATTGTGTTTTCTTTCTTGTTAAATTCTTACATATTTTTTTCATTACATTTCAAATATTTAAATACTGGCCGACTGCAAATATTTTCCATTTCTCAATTTTTCAGTAAAGTACATTAAAATTAAGCCAGCATTGCAATTTTAAAGAAAAAATATAAAAAAAGAAAGCTTAGTCTACGTGAAAGTACAAGAGCATAAAAAATAATGGTGTTTGTGAATTCTAAGTGCATATGAAACTAGACGCATCAGCCGAATACATTTCTTCTTCATACTTCATACTCAGAATTCAGAAGTGGGATGTGCATGTGAGTGAAATTGGAGACGGAATAAAATCAGCAGCAGCAGCAGCCGAGCCGCCGTGAGCTCTTTTCCTTCACCTTCCAATTCCAAAACAAGGCTAAAGAACTCGAGGCAAAACATAAGAAGAAGAAAACAACAAGAGGATCTTTCCTGGAAGGAAGAAGATAGCTGGCTGGCTAAATTTAGAAACGAACAAGATACAAATTTCAACTTGACCAACCTTTCTACAACCGAAGACAATATTACACTCCAGTAATTTGCTCCCATTTTCTCTAGTCAACTCAAACTCAACCTTTTACTTTCGTGAAAAGTGAAAACTCGTTTTCCTTGCACCGCTCTGGATACTCAACATAATTACCTTTGGGTAAGCAATATAATGTCTTTTCTAAAAGGTTCATCCCTACTTATTTTACGTACTCAATATCTTTTCTCTTGGTGGTAATGGTAATGCATGTTGTTGTCGGTGGCGTGGCCTATTTTTGCACTTCTTTGTACTTGTCAGCAGCAGCGTGTCTATAGTGCCGTCGTCGTCGTAGACATTTTGCTTCCGTTTTCGGTAGAGGAATTCCATTTTCATATATCACGTTACCCAGTTTTTTTAGCCTAGCATGCTCTAATGCTTGCATGGGAAGAAGATCTGTTATCAACATCACAACGTAGCATCGCATCGCTATCATTTCTAAATGACAGACATTGAAGTGAAGTAAAGCACGTTGAATGAACGCTGCTGAGCCCCTACAAATCATGCTTCTCTCTCTCTCATATATATATTTTTTTATCTTTTATGTACCACATGGTAAAAGTAAAAACGGAAGGTGGTGTAAAGCCCTTTCGCCAGATTGATTCTGCTAAAAGAAATACGATGATATACCAAAATAGTCAATGGGTTACAAATGTAAACTTTGTTAATCTTTGTTTATTTACTTTTGGTTGCAAAGACTTTTCTGATACATCTACATCACCCTATACCATATAACCACAAGCGTTTCTACGATGTAGCGTGGGTTTCATAAGGAAACCTGGGCAAGCGGATTTGTTTTTATAACTAGACAGATATTTATAAGTAGGAAAGAAGGAAAGGAAGGAAAACTTACTACATAGAAAATAGAAATATAATATTGGATGCATTGACTTCAGACAATAGACCTATCTATATGGGCTTTAAATCAGAGATTCACCAACCAACCTCCTTTGGAGAGAGATTTTTACCCTACCCTATGGCATTATAGATATAAAAAGTGTAGAAAGGAAACGAAGTAAAATGCTTAAGATGCAAGACAGAACCTTTCGTAACAAAAACTACTGTGCGGCTGGAGAAGGAAGATGGTTATGTGTTTTGTTTTATGTAAATTCTTTGTCTTATTTAGCACTAGTATTCCGGAATGCTCACGGAATTTGCTGGTTTCTCTTGCCCTATATACAGAGATACCCAAC
>JAHZNJ010000261.1:0-17580 GCA_027744475.1 Lepidocyrtus cf. sotoi NNG-2020
GCCACGCCCCTCTCCCCAACAATTGTTAAGTCGCTGTAAGGAAGCTGCTTCAGATCCTATATATATTCCTAAGGAGAATGATAAGTTATCCAAAGTCTTCCTCTCCTCTGTCCAGCTGGCGCTTACGGTTTTCATGGCAATTCTAGGCAGTACCACAACCGGTTTATTTAAATCATCTTCCGAACTAAAAATTTTTGGAATTTCATCAGAATTTTTATTAGCATCCAAGGCCTTATTCGTTAATTGTTCTTCCAACAAGAGAAACTCTTCGATTCTCTTAATGGAAGCTGCGATTTCACCAATCCCCAAAGCCCCGAATGGAGTGAACTGTACAATAGAAGTGATGAAGATGTGGAGTGCAGCCAATGTGAAAAATACTTTATCGGAAGTCATGGGCTCGCTCCCAGCTAGAATGAATACCAGGAAGGTTATGTATTGGACCAATTTCGGACCGAAATTTACGGAGGCGATGTGAGAACCGCGGAGAATTCCACGCTTTTTTAGTTCAACTATCTCCAATCTAAAAAGCAAAAGGAAAAAGAGTTTAAAATAATTGTGGAGATTGTGGAGATAAAATAATTCCCACTTTTTCGGTTCCCTTTTACTCACTTTCGTGTTTTATCAATTAAAACAGAAAATGGTTTTTCCCAAGCATATTGCTTAATTATCCGCATCCCTCCAACGATCTCGTTCATTATGCGACCGCGTTCGTCGGTGCGCTCCGCAATTTTTAAGCGGAATACTGCAGAATACTTTCCTAGATAATCTAAAAATTCAAAGAAAAAATTTAAAATGCAAATCATTTACAAAAATCACGCTTTTTTATGCAAATCGTTAATATTCTTACGTACACTGCAACGGAATAAGTGCAATTAGAAAAGTAACTCCAGCCAAACACGCTAATCCAATCTGCCAATACAGCAAATAAATCAAGGCGCCCACTTGGAACGGCACCACAGGTAGAAATGGGGGCCAAATTATACCCAAATCGAATCTTGTGCAGTCGTTTGATAAAAGGTTAACGATTTGCCCTGAATTGGTTTTCTGTTGTGCAGCTTTACTCAATTTGAGAGACTAAAATGGAATATGTATTAAAAGTTTGGATGCTTCTAGCAAATAAAATTGAATTGGTAAAACTACTTCGATAAACAGATCCACTCCCTATTCTTTAGGTTAATTGGGACATACCTTTCGATACACAAGAGTAGAAACAGCCACACGTGCCTTCATCCCCAACGTCATAATTTGAAATAAACCTGGATGGATAACAATTGTAGCTAGAAATGCCGATAAGGTTAAAGCTCCTGCGTATGTGTAGGCTTTCCAGCTCTCTGGCTCTTTCTCATTAAATGTGATGATGAGAAGACGGAGGAAGATTGGCTGGGAAATTCTAAACGAATGTAGTTTAAACCATTCAGATTAAATATTAATCACTTAAAAATTTAAATACGTTAACTTAAAATTAAAAATCACTACTAAATGTAAATTTAATTCAATAAAATATTATTTTAAAGAAATTTTACGTTAAAACACAAAAGTTCAAAGCGTAGATAAATACAACACAAAGGAAAGTTTTCCACATCATTTTTATCAAAGCATTTCTCAAGCTGGGCTTCTTTCCAGTAAGTTTCGAGCGTTTGAGTTCCTCTTCCCAATACCTAAAACAAAATTCGAACTTAATCTGGAATGTATTTCAGTTAATTTTAATTGTTAAATAATTTTTCTACGCACAAACCTTTCAAGCTTATCGCCTAAATGCCCCGTCCTATCCTGTTTTAAAATATCGTAGAGATCTTCAACTTCCAAGTCCTTACTGTACCCTTTCTTGAATAAGGGCATGACCCAGACAAAGAAAGTTCTGGAGAGAATATTTGCATTCTCCACAGGATTTGGGGGAAGATGATACTCCTTAAAATCCATTGTTGTTTAGGTTTTTAGAACACAAAAGTGTTCGAAAGTAACGTTAAATTTAAAAAATTAATAATAAATGATGATATGATGAAAACGAAACGATAAATTGGTGATGCGTGGGAAATTTAATCATTAAATAAATTTTTGTTCTTGATAAAGTTACAGAATATTAATGGTTATTATGCTTATCGGTTAAAAGCAATCTTTTATTGTGTCATTCATTAACATTAAAACAACGTGCCATGCTCATGCACGCACTGTCACCGAGCAAACTGTCATTTCATATTATACAAATTACTTGTGCTGGCCTCCAATTTACTTCTTATCTTAATTAGGTAAATCAATTTATTATACAAGTTAACTACATACATACATCACATGGCTTGATTAGCTTAAACAAAATCCATGCAAAAATATCGGGGAAGGGAAGCTTCAGCGTTTCAAGTATCATTGAACACGAAAATATTTTCTCCATTAATATTACTCGATGGATTACAGGTATTTGATAATTAAGTACTGACTCTGATGCAATTTTCGTTTTTTATTGGTAAATCAATCTGAATTAATTAAACTGAAATATATTATAGCCATCTACTAACATTTGTTGCGGGTAAAATGATTAAAATTTAGAAGGATTTCCAAACATCTAATCAAATGAGCACACTTTATCTAACTATTAATTTTTGTTGGAGCTAAAATAAAGCTATTTAGTTTTTTTAAAAAAAGTTATATAAATTTTTCTAGTATTGCTTCGTGCTTCGAATTAAAACTGCAAATTCTAGTTCCATGACTTGATTAGATTTGGATTTCCCAAGGTCAAGTTTACAATCATCAAACAAAGTGATCATAATGAAAGTGAATGTAACACGGAAAAGAATCCCATCCTACCATATTGTAAAAAGGAACTTCTAATCACTATGATAAAAAAATGTCAACATCATCGATCAATCAATTATGTACTACTTAATATTACCTTTACCTATAATTAAAAGCTTGCAGCATGATATTAATATTATGCCATACGGTGTGTATGTACATGCACAGCACGAAATGACATAAATGAATTATAAACGCTTTCGTTAGTGATAAGAGGATATTATATTGATATCTACTGAAGTAATTGGGTAGAAATTAGGCCAAATTAAAACCGATCAATTAAGATACTCTCCGGGATGACAAATAAAATTAAGCGAGATAATATTAATGGGCATTTCCAGCATTTGCGTGGGTTGCTGAAATTAAAATGAACTTAGTTCTACTTAAAATTAATGAAAACCGATTTTTCTGTAGGCAGAAGCCGAACATATTTTCAGTTTGAAAATTGCAACTTCGACAATAAATTAGGTTCTCCTTCTTCTAACATCTCTACTTCTATAATAAAAAAATGTATTTACTCAAAATTCTTGCAATTTGTGTTGTTGGCGTGGCCCAGCTGACCTACGCCCAGGACACGGTAATTGATACCTTAGAAGACCTCCAGAATATGCCGGGGTGGGTTGTAACTTGTGATCGCGGCTATCAAGCAAATCTCTCCAACTTCGCTTGCCATAACCGTTTGGGAATAGACATTCCTGCGGAGGACTTAAATGGGGAAGTAGGATTTTGGGCGGGGTGCTACTCCGACTGTGTTTTAACTTATTTACTGAGACCGACGGTTGAGGGAATCAGAATCCGAGCTTACCTGAAAGACATGCATTTGACAGTTATCAAGAATGATCTTGTACGGGAGGAAATCGAAGGAGATAAATGGATTGATGTTCTAATTGACTTGAGCTTTACAAGGGTGAGTAAAAAATTTTATGGAGGTTATGCTAGCTCGAAATTTAAAGGAAGATCTTATTTAATAGTTATAAATGCATACTATTTTAATGTTTTAGACAATTGGAATCAGTTTGAAAACGATTACTCAGGATACGATGGCTGTGCTGGATAAAATCACAATTGTTTCAATCCCTCCAACGACACCAACGACTACTCCAACAACTACTCCAACAACGACACCAACGACTACTCCAACAACGACGCCAACAACTACTCCAACAACGAAACCAACGACTACTCCAACAACGACACCAACAACTACTCCAACCACGACGCCAACGACTACTCCAACAACTACTCCAACCACGACGCCAACGACTACTCCAACCACGACGCCAACGACTACTCCAACAACGACGCCAACAACTACTCGCCAACAACTACTCCAACCACGACACCAACAACTACTCCAACAACGACACCAACAACTACTCCAACAACGACACCAACAACTAATCCAACAACGACGCCAGCGACTACCACGACTCCAACAACTACACCAACCACAAACCCTCCAAATTAATCAATTAACGTGGTGTAAAATCCAGAATTCCAATTCAGATTAAAGTAACTGTCAAAAAGTTAAATCTATTATTATTCTGCACGAGATTCTTACATAGAGATATTATCATTATTAGCATCAATCATCATCTTCATCTCATTATGGCCGCATGGCCAAGCATTTGGATAGCTCTAGCAGATTTTCTGAAAATGAAAGTGGTGGGCGTACATAAGTTTTATTTATTATGTTCAAAAATATTGTTTCATTAGATAGTTCGTATGCCTGCATTGCAAATTACAGAAGTAAAGTTGAGTTTTTTAAAAGTGTTAAGGCACCTGTTCCGCAATGCTTATTTTATTCGTTTAAATATCTAAACTATTTGTGCGCTTTGAAATTATTCCTTTTATTGTACATTTGAGAAACAATTGTCCGATTTGTTTTTGCAGTCATATTTGCCACACCACTTTTACGTACAGCGAAAATGAAAAATGAAAAATCATTCAACAGTAGGTCCTATACAGTATGTCCTATCTGTCTAATTATCTCTTCTGACTTGAAATACTAATTTTTACGTAAGTTAATTAAAACCTATAATTTTGAATAGATATTTCGGCAACGTTTGCATTTGGTCAGTAAATAAATTTTGAGTTTTGGAGAATTACTCATCCTATTCAATAAAATAAATTCAGAAGAATAAATATTATTTTAGCTGATAAAATACCAGGCTGCCAGCAAAAGCAAAACTAATGCAACACACTTATCATTTTAATATATTTTCGTATACTGTGAACATACGTAAATCAGATTGTAATATTGGAATTAAACCACTTGAGAACGTGAGGGAGCAACTATTATTGATGATGATGATCGCGTTTTTTCAATGGATGGACACTTGAAACGCACATTGTGATGTTCAAACAATTATTGATATTTTGACGTGAATCATACATAATTTAAATCTTTATTTTAGCGATTCTGTTAATCTAACGTGTTTCTTCGTAATTGTAATTTTTTCTTGCGTCTAAATTAAGAAAGTCAAATATTTAATTTATTTGCAATCTCAAATCGTTCGATTGACATCAATAGCTTTATAACAATTGAGCATTTTCTAAAAACGTGATCAAAATCAATAATATGTAATGTCAATGTCAATACCAAATGAAGAAGAAAGCATCGCAAAAAATTCTTTCATATAAAGACAGAGCTATTATGAGCAGGAAATCACATTATTCAAATTTAAACTCGCACGGCAAAAGCTACTTTTTACAACTTCCTAACATGAGTACCCAAACAGTAATCTGCTTGGTAGCTTTCGTCGCTGCTACTGCCCACTTAGTTTATGGAATACCTCCATCAACTCCTCCAACAACTTTGTCGCCAAATGGAACCGAATCTACAAACGGAACAACCTTATCCCCAAACGTAACCACAACGGAATTGCCTCCAGGCACTAATGGAACAACATTATCTCCAAATGTAACCACAACTGAGCTTCCTCCAGGTACCAACGGCACCAGTTTGTCTCCAAANCAACCTTATCCCCAAACGTAACCACAACGGAATTGCCTCCAGGCACTAATGGAACAACATTATCTCCAAATGTAACCACAACTGAGCTTCCTCCAGGTACCAACGGCACCAGTTTGTCTCCAAATGTCACTACAACAGAATTACCTCCTGGAACCAACGGAACAAGCTTATCCCCAAACGTCACCACGACTGAATTGCCAGGCACAAATGGAACAACTTTGTCTCCAAATGTTACCACCACCGACCTTCCTCCAATCACCAATGGAACCACACTCTTGCCAAACGTTACCTCAACCGAACTCCCTCCAGTAACTAACGGAACAACTTTACTTCCAAACGTGACATCTACAGAGCTCCCTCCAACAAACGGAACTACGCTACTTCCAAACACCACGTCAACTGACGGCAGCGAGCTTCCCTCAACGGAACAAACCACAAGAGGCTCTCTTATTCAAAGAGGATTCAAGTTTCTTAGGTTCTTTTGAATTAATTAAATTTAATAAAATCAATTAAGCGTTCTAGGTTCAAATCATTCAAAATTTTAAAAAATAAGTAAATTTTGTTGCAAATTATCACACGAAAATCTTGTCTATTTATATACTTAAGTAATGTGCATTGTACATACATGACTATTCGATTTTACACGTCATAATAAATTTGCTTTTAAATACCAGAAATCTAAGTGGAAGAGGTAGTTCCAATTCAGATAATCTTGGTAATATTAATTTGTTTATATCTTAACATTTGTGTTTATTCTAACCCGAAAAAGTTATTTTAATCGTTCAAATGGTTTACAGCAACAAAGAAAGTAAAAAGTAGCAAATATTTCGATAAGCGCTCACTCCATTGGTCTCACTAGTAAAAGCTTAGAATGTCCAAAGAAAGAAAACGTGATTTCATTTCCACTTTCTTTCCATAGAGTTCTCTTACTGCCCTTTTTTACCAGATCGAATAAACAAAGTGATTTTGAGACTGAATTTAGAGCTTTATTAGAGTCACCAAAGCTTTGGTTTGCAAATGTTAAGTTGCAATTGCAATCGTTAAAGGAAACAGCTCGCATCTGAAATGATTGTCAATATAATAAAGAGACTAATAAAAATTTCAGTCGTTCAATCGGATTTAGATTATTGTTGTAAAAAAAGAATGTTTTCAACACTGGTGCAAGTTGAAATGGCTGTGACATTTGCATAAAATAGGGAAGCAACTGCCGTTGCTAAATCTGCAACTTACACGCTCCAACTATTTTCATCGTTTGCTTTATTACTTCCGAATGATAGGTTCGAATGTCCAATTTTAACATGGTTGCCATCAATAAATACAGATCTACCGTTCGATTATTGCTTTTTAAAACAAATTTTATGTATTTATTCAAGTATTATTCAGTTAAACCTATTCCATTGCATTTTTGTAACGTTTAATCATTGAAATGCGTGTTTGGTGTAGAAAATGTTTAATTCAGCAGGATTCACATTCAAACAATATGCATTACTCATTATAATTTGTTGTGGAGGCAAGCGAATGAATTTATTATAGAATAGATATAATGTTTATGCTCTCCCAAACGATAATCATTAAATAGCATTTTGTCGTCCAATTTAGAAAGTACCGCAATGCCATGATCACTTAAACAGCGACAGATACACGTAGGAAACAAGACGAGAAATCTTTGTAATTAATCTAACTCAATTTGAAAATTAATCCACTTTCGGCATTCGACTTGATTTGAAATGCAACAACGAAGTCAATTTTTCTGATAAGCGACGATGATTGATGAAAACTGTTAAGTTTGATAAATACTAAAAAAAATGATTGACAAAATCGAATTCTGCATGAAACCAATTTCCACAATGACATTATGACATTAAAAAAGATAGATAACATAACAAAACGAAATACTTTTTACCTTTTATACACCTCAAATGTAAATATTCTTTGGCATGCTTGACATGTTTCGTCTTCTAAACTTCTGCTGCTAGTTTTTTTCTAGATTTTCCCTCTACCAACAATCAATACTCTCTACAATCCACTATTTCCCTGTCCTCTTTTCTGTCACTTCTGCATCTCCACGACAGAGTTTAAACTGCATTAGAATTATTGTAAAGGATAAGCAGAACAGAACAAGGAGAAGTGGGAGGAAAGGAGGAAATGATGAGGTGTACATTCAAGAGTCAACTCAAGAATCTCATTTAGGTAACAAGTTTTCCTTCTTTACTTTCTTTCGCCACTCTTCTTTTTTTCCTTTCCATCATCCGGATGGATTTCATCCCATCTTATCTTTTCTTGTCTGATCAGCATCCCTTTAAAAAACGGCGATGACGCTCGTAAGGAAGTAAATAAAACAAAAATAAGTAAAAATTAACAATTTAGGAATTCTTTACACCTGTACTGTATCCGTTACCTAAATAGATTCGGAGTCTTATTTCGGTATAATGTATGCAGACATTACCGGAAATTGTTTCAGTTAGAGTCGATAAAAAATTCCAACATATTCTTACTCAGCTGTGACATAGATGTATCGTACATTTTATTTGGCGATCTTACTATTGTTAAAATTACAAAATACACATATCAGTTTGGCAAGCATAATTAGGAAAAACGATTCACAAATTGCAGTTTTGTAAAGTTTTATTGCGTATAACAGAACTTTGTCTCTAAACGTTACTACTGTCGACCTTCTTCCAATCACTAAAATGCATCTACACTCTTATTACTGTGAACAACTTTACTTCCAAATGTAACATCTACAGAGCTGTTGCCTCCAACCAACGGACCAAACTAGAAAATAATGTTCCCTTCGTCAAAGAGGATTAACGTTTATTATCATTTTCAATTAATTAAAATTTTAAATTTAAATTATTCGATCAATATCGGGTTTTATTTTTAATTTATGAAATTGTTCGATGCAATATTTGAAACAAGCCAATCGTACTTTTTTACTTTTTTCATAATTTTGATGATATTTGCGATAAATTGAACGAATCAAACGTGTGTACGTCAAATACCAGCAATTATTCGAGATCAAAAAGATTGTTCATGCAAATTGTTTCCCAAAAAATATTTTCAACTTGTACATATTCGACTTTACACGTCATAATATTTTTTTATTTAAACATTAAAAACTAATTGTGATAAGATCATCTATATCCAGGTCGGCATCAAAACGCATTATTAGTATTTTATGTTCATTAAAAATCTGAATAAGTTAATTTAATCATTGAAATGGCCAACGAAAAGCCATTAATATAGTGAAATAATCCATAAGCGCCCACTCCATTGGTTTCATAGGACAAACCTTAGAGGTTTACGTCTGAAGAAAAGAAATCACTATTTTATTTCCTTCTTCTTTCCATAGAGTTCTCTTACTACCCTTCTTCCACCGCACCGACCGAATAAAAAAATCATGAGATCAAGTGATATATAACCAACGCTTTGGTTTGTTCAACAATTTTCAAGTTCCAGTTGCAACCCTTTGACGAATCCCCAAATCTAAAAGGTTACAATTAACATTATGTTAAATATAATTACAAGGCTAAAAATTTCAATCTTTTCAGGATTAGACATTAGTTAATTATTGAACGTTAAAAGTTAAGAAAATGTTTTTGCTACTGCTGCCGGTTGACGTGGCGGTGATATTTGCATAAATAAGGGGCAAAAGTCGTTTTTGTTAAAAATGGTGTTTATACGCTGCTCTATTTTTATCTTATGCATTGCGGCTTCCCGAATAATAGGTCCTTCATTCGGTGCATTTTGGTTGCACTCATTTTCCAATTGACATTTTCCCCGTTCTGTATACCTGTACTCTTTAACAATTTTCTGGTCTCAGTCTGTTTTTTCTTTGTTTCTATTTGGCACTTTTTCAGGTTAAAGGTCATCGCTTTTATTACTAGACTAAATGCCTTCAAATTACATACAATACAAAACTGTCTCATCAAAGGGAAAACGGAGTAAAGTGGGCAGAATTGGTGTTCATTTAAACAGACAATCCAATTTTCGAATATCAAAATGATCTATTTAACGCCAAATCCAAAAATAGAAAAACGAATGCAATGAGATAAAAGAAAAACATTTATTACATAGATAGTCAGTTTCAAGTCATCATCACCAACATCCTTTAGAATTAATTATCTGCAACTGTTTTGGTAATATTCTAAATTAATAATTACATGCCATCCACCACTGTCCACCACCCGCATGCATCACAACTCACTCAGCTAAAAGTCACCACATGATCCAATTACTGCCACCCTCGTTGAAACGGAACAACTGACAGGTGCAGCAGCAGCTTACAATACCATCAAAAAACCTAATGCCAATTCTCATTGCATTTTTGTAAAGTTTAACCATTAAAATGGATGTTTATTGGTGCTAAAAATCTTTTAATTCATTGGGAAATGACAAATTCTTCAAACAATTTACAGAATGCAATTCGTTGTAGGGGTAAAGCCAGTGACAAGTAATGAATTCGTGGAATGAATAATGCTACATTATATTATGCATTAAAAGTCATTCAATTGGATCATAGATTCTATTGTCTGTCACTCTAACAATTCGTTTATTTAAAAATATGCAGAAAAACTAGGAATGTTGAATAATTTTGTATTGTACATAATTGTTACTCACAGATTTTTTAGAGAGTCATCTTCGCTCTTAAAAACTAAAGGTTTAAAATTAATCCATGGTTGGCATTGGATTAGATTTGATACGTAACAACAAAGAACAAAGCCAAGTCAAAGAACCTTTTTTACACTTCAAATGTCAATTTACTTTGGTACGCTTGACATATTTCATGCTCAAAACTTCTGCTGGTTTTTACTAGATTTTTCTCCCACCTGCTCTCTCCAATCTACTACTGACATAATCCTTACATATTTCTCTCTCTTTTTCTGACACTTTTGCATCCCCACAACAGAGATAAAACTGCATTAGGTTAATTGTAAAAAATAAGCAGAAGAGAACAAGTGAAAGAAAAGGAGAAGTTGAAGAAGATGTGGTACATTCAAGAATCTCATTTAGGTAACAGGTTTTTCTTCTTTACTTCCTTCCGTCACTCTTTTTTTCCTTTCCCAACATCCGGTTTAACCTCATCTCATCTTATCTTCATCTTGTCGGCATCTTTGCGGAAATACAACTGCACAAAAGTGCCAGCTTTTTTACCACCAAGAACTTTTACAATTCTTCATAATCGCTTAAAATTTAAGCCTAAATCTTAACATGTGTCATTTTCTGCTTATTACCTATTTTCATCTTTTATTCTTGCCAATTTTGTATTTTGTATTTTAAATTTTCATTTATTTTTCTAACTCCTTTTACCAAGCTTAAAAAGGTATTCTCTCACTCTGAATCTGATCGTCCCAGCTATTGACTGGTGGCGGTGGCGGTTGTCAAAAGACGGTAATAATGCTGGTAAGTAAATTAAATTAATTAAAATATTATATGAAAATAAATAATTTCGATGTGTTTATTATCTTTGTTAGCGCAAACTTAAGTATTAAATTAATTAAAATATTATATGAAAATAAATAATTTCGATGTGTTTCACACTGGTCTGTATTCTGCATGTAAATTCATTCGGAATCTCAACTGAACAACTATCAAAGAATATTTTGGAGATGTGCCGACATGGCCGTAAACTGTTTCAATTTGTGCCGATATTAAATTCTGTGATATTCGTATTTCGTAATTGCATAGATATAATGAATTTTCCCTGTTGTGCACTCAATGCGTATTTTGCTTAAATATTTAAATATTTATAATTAATTGTTAAGCAAATCAAGTTTGGTCTCTCCTTCGATCGTCGTCAAGATAAAAAGGAACAAGTTTGTCGGCTCTCCTGATAGTGCTACTTTTCCCCTTCATTGCCGCTGCGCTACTCTCCTCTTCATCACCATCACCCCGGCTAATTGTCACAGTTGACATCCTCTCATTACTGAATCTCGCGAAACCGAAGCAATGAAAGCTGTTACTTAGCGTGTTGCTTCTTCTCACCCCTCCACATACGACACCGCCACCTCCACTGACACCTGGCACGATGGGAATTCTCATGGAAGACATTCTTGGAAGGGCAGATGTCATCAAAGATAACGCCAACGTGGGATACCTTCAGTTTCAGTTAGGTTCATTTCAGCAGAAGAAAAGAAAGACCAACAAAGAATCATCAGATAATGTCTAAAAGTTGTGCCACAAAAGTTTAAAAGTAACTTCAACCTTCCCCTTTCAGTGCTTCTTCCTCTTCTTGAATGACTACGTTGTTGTTTTTCTAGCATTATGGCTAATTTATGTGACAGGGCAGGGGACACAATGGAAAAAGGAAAACCCCAACCAAAGATGGAAGGAGACAAACTTACTGACATACAATGCTTCCTTCTTCTCTCTCTCTTTTTCCTCAGAGCCCATTTTACTTTAAAGCTTTCTTATTATCCTTTCTCGTTCCATTTTCTTCTGTTTTCCATTCACATCTGAAATGCTTCGTCTTTTCTTCCCTTTATCTTTGTTAGCGCAAACTTAAGTAAGTAATCAGGCTTCACTCTTTTTTGTTAGCTTTTGTCGTAAATTCTCACAACAAACGCTTAGCAGCTCACGCCAAGCTTTAGATTGAGAATCCCATTTTACATCCACCACCAACACACCAACAATCCACACATTAAACCCTTTTCTACTTTCTACCTTTCTCTCAATTTCTCTTTAGTTTGCTTTTCTATGATGATGGTGGTGGCAAAAAACTGGAGAGCTTTTCCACTCACTCAGTCAGTATGTAATTTACTAATTCGATTAAGACACTCACGAGCTTACACTCTTCTACTCATCTGATGAGTAAATGAGTGAGTGAGTAAAACCACTAAAAATAATTAACTTTTTTCTTTTTCTTAAACCCATGTTTTTTTTTGTTTTCGAAGAAGATGAACTAGAAATACCTACGATCAGAATGATGATGCTTTCGCCAAGTCCTGAACTTTCCAATTGGTTACTTCCAGATCCGTCAATGTCATTTCAATTACTTCAGGACTCTGCGTTAGAAAGAAATATAATCACAAAGTGGCACGACACAGTGAATGTAGATTTTATGTATCTACTGTAAGACTACAATTCAAATGTTCATTAATTAGATTTGGGCAATTAAACTCGAGACTTACGACATTGTTTATTTATTATCGTACTCGTAGTACCATGCTACCGAATTAGTTTTATCCTACCAATCAAACCCTTCAGTCCTTGAGCCTTGAGAAAAGCTACATAGATCTTTATTTAAGGTTATTATGTACGCGCTTGATCTTCCCTTCTTCGAATTTTGCTTATCTAACTTCACTCTTCTGATTTCAAAATACTGGGAGTAGCTTGAGACTACGTTGTATTTCGATGATGTCAAAAATGATATGGAATCTTTCAAATGATGGATATAATTTTACTGTTAAAGTTTTGCTGGCGTTTTTGTCAAAATAATATGCAAATTGACATTTTCAAAAATACTAATGGCTATTACGGTAATGTAATGCGATGCACACATTGCGAAAAATCTATGTTACAAAATCAAATATGAAACAAACAAAAAATATACGTTCGACATTTTAGTTTTATTTTTTAAAAGCTCATTTTGCCTACTCATTTTAGTTTACAAATTATTTAAGTAAAAATAGAACGGTTATCGTCCATTTTTCTATGTATCTACTATCCCTGTTTAGCTTTATTACAAAAATAATCACACTCGAGCTCGAATTTCAATACAAAGGCTAAGATTACAAAAAGAAAGCGGAAAACGATACGAAAACTGTTTTGCCTCCAGCCGTTATACAATCATCATAAAATCCATAATATTTACTAGCATTCTAACAGCAGTACAACAACAGGAGCAAAATAATATTCTTTTTTTCTATTTACATTCGAATTCCTTTGCAGTAAGTAATATTTTCTCGTTTCTTTGCTCCTTATTTTATTCTTTACTCCAGCTGAGATGATGAAAAAATATCAGTTGTTAATAATAGAAAAGGGAGAAGAAGCCCAAGTAACGTACCATTTCATTATTTTGCTCTTTACCTTGTCGCCATGATAGAACTTGGCAATGGTGACATTCGATGAGATTTTCAGGTTGAATGAGCTGCTGTTTCCTGGAAACCAAGCAGAGTCGTATTGACAAGGCACACGCTTCACATGAAGGATTGCTGAAAGCTCTAAAGAAAGAAGATGAGGATGATTCTACTGATCTTTCTGCATTCAACAGGCTGCTACTCCAACCAACACCTTTCAGATTACCGTACCGTGATCATACCAATTCGCTTTAGAATCCCTCCCAAATTCCTGTTCTGTTGTTGAACAAGACGAAATGGCTTAAGCTTACACTATTCATCTCTAGTTGATTAAACCGAAAGTATAATTAAATTATGATCGATGATTATAATGAAAGTATGATCGAATCTTCTTAACTATCCCTTCCCATGTTGATTTTCTTTTATTTTCTTCTTCGTCGAAGGAAGAGAGGAATGTAGTATGACTTCCCTCTTGGAATATAAAACGACCGTTAACTGGTAAAATAATTTTCTCGGCAGCGTCATCACAAATTCTTCATGATACCAGGAAGGGAATGTAAAAATATTTTTGGTGCAATTCTCATGTCATCTTATACCTTCCCAGTTGCGGACGTTGTCGAAGTTCATATTTACTTCCTTAAAGGATGGGTCTGGTAGATGGATGTCATCTCTAGAAGTTATGGCGCCTTCCACCGCCACACTCATCGCCATTTTAAAGGAACTACGCTGGTTTTGGTTAAACAGGGGTGAAATGATAATCGATAGAATCCAAGTATAAATAAATTTACTCATCATTAGAATCCCCATTTTAGTTTCGTTTCCTTTTCTTCAGCTTCTTGAGTAGTCAGTCATCAATTTGTCAAAGAGCTGAGTGCAATGCATAATACGCATCGTGGGATCTCAAAAACTTTTGGTTTTTTCCTGAAACTTTTTATTCTTTCTCTTCCAAGAAAAGTCTAAGAAAATTAAATATTTAAGAGGGCGAGTTAAGCAGATGGAAGAAAATGATGATGAAGAGTGAAAAAGAAACGGATGATGATTAAATGATAGAAAGGATAAGTGAATTTGCCACGCTATAGACAAGACGGCAGCCCAATAGCCTCCAGCTTTTTATCGTTCTTTACAGCTATATTAGAGCTTTCCTCAACTTCAACTTTCCCTTTTTTAACTACGCTTTAGTTGCTTTTCTAAAAAAACTTTTTTTTTCTATTTCTCGCTTTCTGCATCAAAACCAAACAGTTCTTTATACAAAAAATAAGAGAGAGATAAAGAGCAAGTCCAGTCTTTTTCTTCGTTTTTCCCTTTCTGTCTTAAGTTTAATTTACGTCTTACGAGATAATAAAATAAAAGCTAAAGAAACAGAGAAAGAGAAAAGAATGATGTGAAAATGTTATATGCTAGTCATATAAAATTGCAACAAAAAAGAAATGAAAAAAAGAAATGCTCATCTTCTTCTTCTTCTCTTCAATCATTGCGTTACGTATTTCCCTCTATTCATCTTCTTGGTTTTCCCGAGGAGCTCTTATATTTCTTTTTACTTTAACTCCCTTTTTCTATTACAATTTCTACTTTTCTCTTCTCCCTCCGGAGGCTACAACAAGTTTATCTTATCTACCGTAACAGTAACTGTAACTCCTCTTACTCCACAACAGAAGGGTAGAAAGGGTGTATAATACGAATTGCTTTTGCGTTGCTGCTGGAGTTCTTGTTCTCTGTAGCTGAGGGAATGAATGACTGGTGTCAGTGTTTTCTTACAACGTTCTGTATTCTGTACTTACTCTTTCGAAAACATTTTTTTGAAGTGATGTGAAAAACAAAGTCAATAAGTCGTCTTTTTTTCTACGTTTGATTTTCAGTCTTTTAGAAATAAAAACTCAAAAGAACGTTAAACAGTTTGAAATAAAACCGTCTCTTTGTATCTGGAGAAAGATTTCTAGATCCAATGATCTTTCAAAAGATAAAGAAAAAAAGTGAAACGAGAAGTTAAAATATAATTGCAATAGAAAGATAAAAAGAGTCAAGAAAAAAATTTAATTTTGTTTCTGGCCTTCTTTTAAAATGTATGTTCTTATTATTCTTTTTAATAAATATATTTGTTTAGAATAATAAATTGAGATGACACACATTTTCAATTATGTAAACAAGCTCTTTGAATTAAGTTTAGATTATAACAATCTAACAACCATTGGGAGCTGTAAAGAACTAATCTGTTTATAATGCATAAATCAATGTGAAATTAAAAAGTTTACTGGCTCATAAGCATTTAACAATTTTGCTTACTTACAAAGTGGTAATTCTAGAAAATCTTTTAACATTTTTACAGAGAAAGCCCACAACGTTTGCTTAGTTAGTGAGTTTCCATGTCGGAATAATTAAAACAGGAGTAAATGTAAAAGTAGGTCACAGACACAGATGCCCCTCCAAACCAACCAATCCTCCCCTAACTTCCTTATCCCCAGGTTTAAACCGTGTAAACCGCTAACTATTTTTGCTACTACTACCACTACAGGGTTTACCGTTAGTTTCGCTTAATCATCCAACTCCATCCACCCGAGCCAAGCTGAAACAAAAAGAAAAGCCCTTTACATCGTATCACATCTCTTTTCATCAAGCGTTGTAGTCGAACTCTCCTGTGCTGAACTGTCCTCTCAAGTGCCTCCTCCCCCACATAAAATCCATCCACGATCGTAGTTGTTTGTTTTTTATATCCCAATGAAGTGGAAACTTCGTTATTAATCTTCCTCTTGGTTTTCCCGTTTTTTTCTAACATGAAATGATTTACGCCAGTGACCTAACAAACAACTGCAAAAGCAGGAAAAGCATCCCCAAAAACAAAACATTTAGAAGCTCAAGCCATTCAAGCAAGGTTTAGCCAGGCTACAAAACACTTTGCTGGATTTAACTTTTTTCAACAAAAACATGTTCCATTTCCTTACATAACAAAAGCAAGCTCATTGTAATCAAGCAGGGAAAGTAAAAGAAAGACAGAGAAAAAATAAAAATCCTCAATAAAGCTTTTAGTACTTAAGTGGAGGCTCTTTTACTTGTTGTTGTTGTTGTCTGTTCTGTTGCTTAAACGTAAATAGCCTTTTATGACATGCGACCTTTTTTATGCTGCTTCAACTCTTCTGCAATGCTGTTGTTGTCATTATTGTCATTAAACGTCAAACACAGTTAGGTAAAGTGCTCGTAAAACCAGAGAAATTACTACAAAGCTATTATGAGATGAGCTGAGTAAAGTGTAAACCAAAAAAACGAACAAACAAATGAGCGATACTTTCTCTACTGCAGCTGCTTGCTGAATTTATTTCACAAACACAACAAAAAGCAACGAATGGAATTACCCAGCTTATCGTTTTAAGATTTCGTTTTTTCCGGTTAAATATATAATCTGAAATAATGAGAAGAGAAGAGTAACTTTTAATTTTTTTGTGTAGGGAAAATGAAAATGATGATAAATCCTCCTGACCAAAGATAAAAACTGGAAGAAAATGAGTGAAAAGGGAAACTCCAGGTGGAAAGAAAGGTAAAAATGAAAGCAAAAACAAAGTTAAGTCGCGCTTCAAACTTCAGACTAAAGTAAAAGAAAAGAACTGAGGAGAGAAGAGGCGAGGACGCAAAAAATATGGAACTCCCAACGGATATAATATTTTTCGCTACACGCATCAGCCAGATCTACAAAAAAGTTAGTCAAGGCCCAACCGTAAAAGCATTTTTATTCCTTCTGTCTCTGACCTAATCATATCATCCAGAAAAACATAAAAAACAAAAGAAAATAGGAAGCAGGGGGGGGGGGGG
>JAHZNJ010000262.1:0-11565 GCA_027744475.1 Lepidocyrtus cf. sotoi NNG-2020
AAGCTTTTGGGGTAAGATGAGACTACTTTGAGGGGGAGCTGTTATTTCAAATTTCAAAAGTGAATTGACAGTGACAAAGTGAAGGTGTGAAGTGGAGATGAATGAACGAATGAATCTGTATAGCAAACAATTGACGGTGACGGACTAGAAGGAGGAACAGGAAGGTAAGAAATAAGAAAGTAAACACCTTTGGGAAATAAAGCTGTGATGCTAAACTTTTTCCAAGAAAAAAAGTCTTCTTTTCATTATCACCACCGACCGACCATCGTCGTTTTCGTCCCCATTTTCATGAATTAATTCCAAAGAGCTGAAGTGAAAAGAAAAATTATTTTCCCTGATCGCTCCGTTCGACCCTTCCTCTTTCTTTGGTCCAATCTCTTCAGAGTTTTTTGTTATTTACTTTTTTACTCCCTTTTTGCTTTACAAAAATAAATTATATTGTTGTTGCTATTTACGTCACCGTCACAGCCTCATTCTCTCTTGTCTCTTGTTAGAACTAAACTAGATGGAAAGGAGGGAAAAGTGGAAATAAGAAAAGTGATTAATTGACGCTGATTAAGTGAGAAGTGGACCGTAAAAGAAGTCACAAAGAATAGAGAGGAGAGATCCATTGAGTAAAAAAAGGATGTCAAGATGATTTCTTAGTTGAGAAAAGTGGACAAAAATAAGAAACAAGCAAGAAAAAAGAATTACGAAAAGAGAGAAAATGTTGATACCTTGTACCTACATAACAACGCGGCATGAAAAAGCAAAAAAGCACAGGTGGGTATGTAAGCGTGAAAGATGAAACAAGCAAGAAAAAAAGAATTACGAAAAGAGAGAAAATGTTGATACCTTGTACCTACATAACAACGCGGCATGAAAAAGCAAAAAAGCACAGGTGGGTATGTAAGCGTGAAAGATGAAAAAGAGGAAATGTCCCGTGTAAAGATCGCCAATGAGATTAGCTCGGCTTGAGCAGCGGCAGAGATTCTTTCTCTTTCCCCCACATCATCCTTACAGGAAAAAAAGCAAGCCAAGCCCAGCTAAACTAGACCTACTTTTTCTTTCCTCACTCACTACTTCACACTAATAATAAGTAAGATGTGCTCTCTTGCTTTCTCTCTCTTCACTCTTAACCCTATCTCTCTCTTGTCCTGTCTTTACCTTTCTCACACCTTGTTAAACAAGAAGATAAGGATGAGAATGGAAAGAACAAGAGTTTTTTTCTCTCTCAAGAGTCACAAGTCAAGTCACGAAAGCTCTTCCATTCCACTTTTCACCACTTCACTGGCTCTAGCATTACCACCTCCACCACCAACATTACTCCCTTTCCACCCTTTTCCTATCTTCAACAAGTTTTTAAGGTAAAAGCAGTGAAAACGGCTGAGCAGACCAGGAAAAGTTTTTCTTCGTTCGTTCCTCTAGTTTTGAGATACTTTCCTCTCCCACTCTCCCCTTCCTCATTACCCTTATTCTGACCTTGCCCTGTCTTGTCCTCTTCTTTCTTACTCCTGTCCATTCTCTATTTTCCCCTCTTTTTCGAGACTTTTATCATCAATTCAATTCAACTCTGATAATTAAATGAAGAAGGAAGGAAGGAATCACCCCTCTTGTGATTTATTAACTTTTTTCCTTACTATTTAACCATTCCATTGTCAATAAAAGGGAAGTAAAAAAATATATTAGGAATTAACCTCAATGACTGATGTTGATTAGGAAGGGGAAAGGGTTTATTGTTACATTTTTATTTGCACAGAGCTCCACATAATAAACTTTTCTCTTCTTCAGCTTCTTTCCCCACTTTGATTTCTTGCATGAGGTAAGATGACATGTTTTTGTTTCAGCAGCAGCAGCAAAGCAGCGTGAGCGTGAGAGTATGAGCAAGTGATGGATGATGACGATGCAGAATGCAGTCCCATTAATAAAATATAAAATATATACCACCATCACCACCACCGCCATTTTTATATGAATGAGGACGGATCATTTTTTTCATGCAATTTTTCCAGTAATATAAAGTTTCACACTAACTCAGACTTTTAGTAAGCTTAGCTAAGCTTAGAAGTGGATAAGCACAAATTTAGACGAAATCCTTCATGTTCCCGTCTTAAAATCTGAGTAAAACGAAGAAGAGAAAAAAAAGAACTGAAGTAGCAATACAGTGGATGAAGAACCCTTCCAAAAATATATCTTTTACACCGAATAAGGATCGGATTTTTTTGTTTAGAGCTTGTTTCCTGTTGTTCTGCGTGAAGCTGAGCAGATCCTTTACTGACAAGGATAAATGGAAAAAGGCAAGATTAATTTTCTTCATTCTCACTCTTCTTTTTCTTCCTCCTCCAGAATTTTCTCTTGGGGATATCTGAAAAAAGAATATACAGAGAAAATGGAGAGGAAAGAATTGAGTGGAGTGAGAGAGTATCTTTTACATCGAATCTTTCTTCCCGTTTTTTGTTTCAAGGCAAACACAAAGATTGAAGAAGTGAACTTCCAGAAAGGAGAAAATAAAATACAATACAGGAAGAAACATAAAACATAAAATGCAAAAATATCTTTATAATGAAACAGTTCTCTATAAATTTAAGCAACTTATTATATAATATAGAACTTCGATTTGACAATAATTTGACTGCAATGAAATGGAAAGAGAAAAAAGAAAGTCTCAGCCAGTCTATAAGTATTAAAAAGTAACATCCTTCTTTGATAATTATGCGGTTTATTAATAATAATTAAGCCACATTTAATTACATTCGTTCGTTTGTTTCCAGTTTTTACATTCTGCATTAAAAATTAAAAATATACTAACCACCAGCCACCACCACAACAAACCCCCATGTTTTCCAGGAATAATAATGATATTTGATAAATAATGAACTGCAAAAAAATGGAGAAGAAGAAGAAACCTAAAAAGTTTCATTTTCTTTATCTTCCGTTTAATGAAAGTGGAAACCTCAGCAAAGGAAGTAGATAGAGAAGTGCCTAATAATAAGAAAAGAAAACCTACTACGATGATGAAACAAAGCCACAACAAAGACAAACAAAAGAGAAACCTTTTCGTAGTATAAACTAGAAATATTCTTCTTCAGGAATGTTGCTTGCTGAATCTGCAGAGAGAAGACGAAGAAGAAGAAAAAGAAAAGTTGACTACGGTCATCATTATTATAAGAAAACCTATCTACTTACTATCTACCTAGCTTTTCTCTCTGGTTTTTAACTATGTGGGGGTTGGTTGGTCGGTTGGTGTGTAGTAGGCTAATGACTTTTTTCTTTTGCAATCGCAATACACAATAAAGTCCCATAAAATTAATTTATAAACCTATTAATTCCTCTTTCGTCTTCTTCCATTTCTTCTTCTTCTTCTTCTCCCTGAACAAAAAGGACGTCTGGGTTTTGGTGAAGGAGGATATAGCTAAGTGGGAAAATGGAAATACGAAGTTTTATTTTTTTCTTGGTTTTATAAGCTTGTTTCACTTTCGGACTATCTCTCTCTTCTTCTTTCCTTCTCTCGTTTCTCGCATTCATTCTTTGCTTAATAACTTGTAAAGAAGGAGGACAAAATCTTATTAACTTCCAGTTTACATCGCAAACTAGTTTTGTTTGAAGGTCTTTTCTATTTACTTGGTGAGGAGAGAAGCCACCATTTCCACCACTGAAACAGAAGGACATTACGAATTATCATTATATTCTTCGTCAACGCCACCACCACCGCTTTTCTACCAAAAACACCCCAAACGACCCCACCGCTTTTTCATTCTCATATTTCAGTCGCATTTCTACAGTTGGAAAGGAGGACAAGCACGAAATGAAAGGAAAGACCAGTGTAAATGGAGAGGATAGAATTACACGAGGAAATCGCAATCGGTTTAAAAAAATGGAATGGATTTTCTTTGAGTTTAGAATTCGGAATTAGCTAAAGCCGTGTTGTTGTTGTTGTTGCAATTCCAGAAACAAGTCAAAAGTTAAAGTGCATTCTTCATTTCTCATTATTTACTTGGGTTTAAAACGAAATAAAAACGGTTCGTTTCTTGCTTAGAAATAAAAATGACCTATAAAGCTGATGTTACTTGTCATAATTATTATAATGAACGTATTCAACTTAATTTGGACTTTCTAAATGCTCCAGATTCCAACAATCTTCTACATAGAGCCTAGAAATATTTGCCTTGAAAATATATTTACATCAAACGTTGTAGATTTTGCTTTTATTTGATTTTACTCAGAAAGCCATTACATTGCATTATAACTCATACATTTCCTTGCTTGGCGACCTCAATTTCTCAACCATTCACGCTGTACTTTCTAGGTGTATGATGATAGTATGATTCACTTGACTTCTAGAACAGAATTGTAAATGGGAGCAACACAAGACGCAAAAAGTACACGTGAAAAAGTAAGGTGGAGGAGTTATAATGGCGTTTCATTCAAGTTTCATTCATGACTCAATTCAATTGAGTCCACTGCACACTTGCCTTCATACTACCCCTTTGCGGAAAAAGATTTCTCTTTAAGAATATAATTTATTTCTTTTGGTAATACGTCCGCCAAAACTAAAAAGTTAAAACTCTCAGACATAGAGAAATAAGACGATGAAATATGTTCCATAGATTTTCTCTTTCGTTTTCTCTCTTTCTCTGGTGTATTTCTGATACGCTTCTATTGCAATTGTGCGAGGTACGAAAATACCAAGTAAAGTGCTTTCATTTTCACCTTTTCAAGAAATCAAGTCAACCGTCACATCATCATCACCGCACCGATACTACCAAACACCATCCTCCTCATTCCCACCCCACTCAATCGCATCCACACTTTTTTTTACCTTTGTAGCTTTACTGTGAGAGAGGAAAGGTAAGAAAAGATAAACTGGAAAAGGAATCAGCGTTAAAAAGTTTTTTAAAAACCAAATGTTCAAAGCCAGCGAGCCAAGTTCCAATAAAAATTGATTTTTCCCTTCATTCTCGTGAATGAATTTGTTTACGGAAAAAAAGTTCTGAAGAAATACAAAAATAAATCTTCAATATCCGCTTAAAACTTCCTTTCGCACTTGCTTAAAAACTCTTTGAAGAGTAAAGAACGAGAAAGAAAGACTTTTTATATCCTTCCAGAGCAGCAAAGGAATAAAGCTCATCACGTCCGGAAACATTTCACTCTTCTGGACAACAATGAGATCCTAATGATGCTGTATCTGTATCTGTATCTGTATCAGTGTAGTAGCCATCCACGCATCGGATCCTTTCTTGATTTATTATTATTGTTGAATGCAGCATAGCAGCAGGAAGACTTGAAAAATGAATTTTTATGTAGCTTTTTTTCCATTACAGAACAGAATTACTTTAGTACCGTATAGGAATAGAAGGTTTTTAATTCGTATCTTGTTTGATTCAAAGGAGAGAATGGGGAAGTGAAGGATGAGGATGGACATGTACCTAACATAATCATCATCTTCATCGTAACAGGAGTCGTTTTTAGAGATGAGATTCAGTTTGGATTTAACGTAAAGAATAAAAATTGCGCTTTTAAAATACATGACAATGATGATGACGCTGATATGATATCTATTGCATCCCTTGTCACGTATTTGTTCCCAAAAATGATTCCCTTTCTAAAAAAACTTGACTTTCAACAGCAGTTCCGTTTTTTGGCAGTATTTTCTAGTATGTATTTCAGTGCTTACAGAGAAAGTTATTCCTTTTTTGCCTCTGCTTTTGATTTGAGCTCCTCAGACTTTTAGACTTGAGAATTGAAATGGTGAGTAAGAGAGAGAGAGAGAGAGTAAATGAAACTGTATTTTTTCTTCCAGCGAAAGGAAACGATTTCTGTCACGTCCATAACATACAAAGGGAGTGAAAATGAAGCTAAAGAGGGGAAAATAGTGAAAATAAAATAAAGAAGGGAAGGAAACTATTTTCTTACATGGAGTTTGAATTTTGTTTGGAAGAAGAAATGTTTGAATGGAGCTGAAACGAAAAAAGCAGAAAAAATATAAAGTTTGTTCAGAGAAGTCCGACATCAACAACATCATCGTCGTCGTGTATAGATTATAGATGCCGGAAAGTTGCAAAAGTGATTTAATAAAATAGCAAAATTTTCTCTGTAACTGACCCGACTGATTTAATCATAATAATTATGTAGACTTAAATAATTTCATGCATTTTTCCACTGTTTAAAATTAATAACCAACTAAATGTCATTTAGTCATTGAACATAGACAGGAAAGCAAGGCTGGAACGATAAAAAATGTCTTTTGTGCATAGGTAAATTACTTTCAGAACAAAGACCGAGGAATCTAAATCGCAAGGACTTTATACCTAATACGAGTTAACGAGTAGGAAAATAGAAAAGTGTTATTATTTCAACATTTCATAGTACCCTAACGCCTCTCTCATTTTTTCATTTTTAACGATGTTCTAAATGTAGACAGATACATGTTGGTTGGCCTTGTCTTGGCATAAATATTTTTTTATGCATTTTGTCAAATTATCAATTAACTTTTATTCAAATTAATTTTTAAAGCCGGATAAAATATAAAAATACATATTATTATAGGTAACTATTTTACTATTTTTATCATGCTGCGCGTCCTACTTGCAATAGTTGCAATAATCCGTTCCTCCCCCTCACACACACGCAAAGCTTTTACAAGAAAAACAGCAACTCGTGTACGTTCGGCAGCAGCATTATTGCCCCATGCATACCCAACAACCCAACCAACAAAAGCAGCATTTCATTGGAAAAAATAGCTAAAGCAGTGTGTAGCGAGCGCGAGCAAAAGTCTGTGAAAAGAAACGTGACATTTATTTTCAGAAAATCATCTGATCAAAGGAGAAAGTGAATTTGTTTTGGCTTGGTTTAATAAAATTGTGCTTTTTAAATGAGATTTTGTATAGCACAGCGCTTAATAGTCGAAGTTAATTATAAACCTACGTGAATCATTAAAACTTAATAACACACTTATTTTAGCAGTGTTTAAAATGGATTCAAACCGAGCTATAAAAGTGGGAGTGACCTCTTCATTAGTAGATTTGAAGGCAGAGCTCCTCCGCAAACAGCAAGAATTAAAATCAGCCAAGTCCAGAGATAAAAGGGGAGGTGCAGTAAAATCCACCACAAAATCTGACATCCTTCGTGCTAAATCTAAAGAATCCAAAAGTAATAAAGGTGTAGAGGTCAGGTCACAAAAGGACAGACTAAGAATAGCTGAAGAAGAGCGGAATGCTGCCAAATCAAAATCAGCTTTGGAGACAAAGGCGAGGATTTATGATAAGATGCAGAAAGCCGCTTTACTCATGGACAGTGACGATGATGAAGAGGGAGGTGAACAAAGTGAAGCCAGTAAATTATTCGCCAGCTCATTAGTCAACTTTAAACAGAAGGCCATAGATGATATCCAAGAGAAGAAAAGAATGAAACTGGTGGAGGAGGAAAAGAAGGCCCAAGAGGAACATCCTTATGAAGTAAATGAAGATGAATGGACAGAATTCACAGATGCCTTAGGACGAACAAGAAAGTGCTTAAAATCTGAATTGCCCTCCTTCCTTGACACTGATAATGCCTTATCTAGACCAGAAAATCCAGGAATTTGTTTGTCAGCTTCGGCGGATGACAGACTTCGAGAAATGAAAAGGGAAAAGTGGGAATTGGAAGCGGAAATATTGGCGTCGAAGGAAAAGGTTCATTATCAAGACGTATTATTCGACGAGCTGAGGACGCATGGCGCTGGTTACTACAAATTTTCCACCGATGAGGCCACAAGGGCTCAGCAAATGAGGGACTTGAAGAAACTTAGTGAAGAGACTGAAGCTTCCAAACAGAAAGTGAAGAAGGAGAAGAAGGGAAAGATGACAGCTCTCCAGGCAAGACTGAGGAAAATTAAGAATAAGAAAAGAGCAAAGGCCGGGTTGCCTCCCTTGCCCGAAGACGAGGATGATTCCGAGGAGGAAGAGGAAGAAAAAGAAGAGGAGAAAAAAGAGGAAACGATTAAAGACGAAGCAGGTAAGAAAAACTTCATGGTTATATAAACAAATCAAATTAATTCAACACAACTTGACTTTTTTTTATTAAACAATTGAATATTTATTTGTTTTCTAAATTATTTTATTCAGATGGGAAGAAACGAGAAATCCGAGCATGGGACTATGGAAAAGCTGGCGTATTTGCTCCTCGCCCTACAACCTTTGATGAACTAGACGAGAAATGGCTGCGGGATAGGAGATCTGATCGAAATCCTGAATTTGCTCCACCATCATCTGTCTACAGTGAAGGAGGACTACGGAATAAGCAGCAACAACAAACTTCTTATCAGAATGCACCACCTCCTTCAAACTACACAGCATCCTACGGAGGATCAGGAAATTATGGGAAATATTCTAATTTTGTTAAATCCAAAGATTCAATGCCTTCCACTTCAACATCAACCACCACAAGTGCCACTCCAGTTGTTATAGAGCCTCCACCTAGACCGTTTCAGACACCTCAAACGTTTTGGAAACAACGGAAGGATAGTCATCACCACTCAGAAGGTCGTATTCCTCCTCAAAAACCTATTCCAATCCAAGACGAACTGCCAGCCCCCATACCTGAATCCAGTGAAGAGTTTGACCGAGGCAGAGGAACAGAAGTCGCTCCACCCCCAACATTCGATTACTATCATGGAGATAAGAAACCGAGAGGTGGAAGGCAGATCAATTTCTCGGATCCTAATGAAGTCAAAAACGCAGTTGATTCTGGATTGAAAGCTCTCCGTGAGCAATTTGAGAAGAAGAAAGGAAAGGAAGGACTCAATTTTCAGCAGTTCCCTTCATATTAAGCTAAGAATTATTTGTATTATTTAAAAATCCATTTTATGCATTAGTTAGTCTTCATTTTTGCATAAAACGTATCAATAAAAAAATTATCTCATAATATGTATAACGATTTTTACATAATATTTTTGCAATAAAATCATTGCCTATTCTGCTACGAACAGGCAAAATAAAAATATATTTCCTTCCTCCTTAATTTAATTACTTCCGCTAAATGTGTACTCTGCATCACCAGCCCTTTACTTGCACTTGAAAAGGAAAAGTAGGAAGTGATTTTCTTGTTCATTCACTCATGCATCAAATGATGATATGCACGACGTGTGTTGGTGNCTTTACTTGCACTTGAAAAGGAAAAGTAGGAAGTGATTTTCTTGTTCATTCACTCATGCATCAAATGATGATATGCACGACGTGTGTTGGTGGTAGTTGCTGTGGCCGTGGCTGGGGGAACCCTATATTTATTGTTATTATTGATCATTCCATATTATTTTGGCACTAGTCCACCCTCGCCACCACTTTTTTCTCACTCTCTCCCTACGTATTCATACCACATATCCAAATACCCCCACCACCACCAAGTGAAAGTCATTCTTATGCCAATGCCAAATCTATAAGAAGAAAATGGAAAAAGATGAGCTCATAAAATTCATTTTTTTTGTTCTGTTATGGATTTTTACAGCAATATTACTACAAATCGTAAAAGAGAAACGAATTTTTTAACCACGAAACCGATGAAGAAAAAACAAGAAGACGCGTACTTCGAACTTTCCACATCCAGAATAAAGAATTTACGTTTTTAAAACTGAAAATTTTTTCCGCAGTTTACGACACGTTCATGGCATCTGCTACCAACCATATAACTGCAATAACGCATCAACAAAAATATTTATTGTTGCTTAACTTGGCTTGCCTGGCCTGTAAATAAAATAAAATTGCTGTAATCTCGGAAAGGTCATCATCGTTTTATGCCTCTGCCTCTGCATTGCATAATAACCTTCATGAGCATTGCTTGGGTTCGATTTGATTTTGAATTTAAAGAGGTCACAGTTTCGACTTCCAAAAAAGAAAAATTTTCCATTAAAAATGTACAAATTGGATTCAGTAAAGTACTGCAAAAGAAACATTATCTATTTTTGGTTAAACTTAATTTGGGGCGATGTGAAACATTTTAGTAATTCAGCATCTGTTAATAACAGCACGACATCAACAGAAAATTAGAAGTTTTCCGACAAATTTTATTAGATTTTTTCGTTTTGGCTGGACTGCTATTTTCTGTAAATGTTTTGCGTGGCGGTGGTGGTGTGGGATGATCGGTGATTGGTGTGGTCACTAATAAACCACATACATAAATGCCTTATGGTCCATGCCATGTCGCTGGTATTGATAAGCAATCAGCTACAGTAACGTAGCAAAGAAACCAGTAGTGGTATTACCAGTTTTTATTACATCCTTTAAAAACAAAAGTTTCCAGTAATTTTTGTGTGTCTGCTTTTCTGGTTGAATGAATCTCTCTTTTCTTGAGGGAGGAAAAGAAAGAAAAGAAAAAAGGAAGGAAGGAAGGAAACTTGTGCGTTGGCATTTGGTATTGAGTTACCATTATTGACTATTGAGTTGGATACTTATGGCTCCTTCTTCCGCTTCCCTTCCTCCACCATTCCAGTTCAGCCGAGGCAGTTGGTGACATTCTTTCTACTTTTACTTCACTTTAGCAACAAAAGAAACGGATGGTGGTGGCGGTGCGGGGTGATGTTATGGTGGTGTGGTTTTAGTATTGATGATGATGAGAGACTTTGTTTTATTTGCGGCTCTCTTTTTTCTCAGAAAAAGAAAACTGCATGTAATGGCTTTTCTTACTGTTTTTGTTGTTGCACGTCTTGTACAGTCCAGAGTCCAGAGAGCTTTAATTTGTCTTTTGCTTGGGAGGAAAAATAAGAAAAAGAAAAAATAAGTTTCAAGTTTCATGCCATTACTTCAAGATCACCCGAGAAAGTCTAAAAATACCGAAGAAAAATACATTTAGCAAACGTAAATATTAAGTGGAATGTTTCATTCTATGTTTATGCGACAATTTTCTCTCTCCTGCTCATGTTTATGCTGCTTGAAATTGAAATCTATAAAAGCTACAAAGATTGGAAAGAGGAAAAAAGAATTGCATTATTTGCTAGAAAATGGTTTTGAAAGAAGTACATAATCACCGTCAATGCCAGTGCAACTGCTGCTCACATTAATCTAAAATACATATAACTAGCTCTCTTTTTTAAAGTAATAATGGCAATACTGCCGATTACGATCATTAATACAGCATTGTCAGGATTAAAAGCTTAAAAGAGCTATCAATTATGTAACCACAAATTATCGTCATTATTTAACTCGATCGTTTAAGAATTCGACATGCGTATTCTATTCAGCGATATGCAGTATGAGATTTACCGACGTATGGTAGGGTAGACAATGAATTGAGAAATAAAAACTTCTTGAAAACCTTGAAATCTTGATTCGTTGTGAAATTAAAATGCGATTGAAAGTGAAACGTTTAGATTGAAAGACCTTGTATTGTACTAACACTACAGTATTATCAATTATAATTGAATAAGAAGCTTACTTTAAGACTATTTATTGAATTAAAAGTATTTTTGGCAGAATTTCCATTAATTAGAGCCGCGTTTACTTTTAAAGTAAAAGCAGGCTGTAGTATTACAAGTTTTAGATACTTTAAAGCAATAATATACAAAAATGGGGAAATTTTTGTTGTTACTATTTATAATCTTTTACGTTCAACATGAAC
>JAHZNJ010000263.1:0-20549 GCA_027744475.1 Lepidocyrtus cf. sotoi NNG-2020
TAAATGTGAATGAGAAGTCAATGCTGCGAAGTCCGCATATGTACAACGTAAATGAAACTTTGAAGTGCAATATCTCAAAAACGTGACTTAGATGGAGAATGAAATTTTGCACAGTTACTACTCTGGTTAGGTCCTACTTCTATAAAAAATTTGAAGCCGATCCCTCATTGGCAGCAAAAAGGCTCTGTGGTCAGTTGTATTTATTTTGTTTTGCAAAAGAGTTCGCACAAAGTTACTAACAAATAAACTCTATTTTCTACCAACAACATCCATAATCTCTTCCTCAAACTTCGTTGTTGACCATCCTCATCCACAGACTGACTGATAAGTAATAATAAAAGAAAGATGACATATGATTATGTCATGATGGTTGATGACTCTTTTGCGCAACTCTTTGTCTTAAATTACAATTTTTCTTGAAAGAATTCAAACCGATTATTAGCTCATAAAATGCATCTACTTATTATATAATATCTGTATACTTTTTCTTAAAAAAACAAAAACTTAATATACCGGTAGCGGTAGTAAAATTTTTTATATAAAGAAAGAAGTGAATAGTAAAAAAACCATCATCATTGCAAAACACATGGCACATTCATTCATCCCCCACGACTACGCGACTACAAACAATCACTTCATTCAATTCACTCGTATTATTATTTACTTCCAAATATTTAGCACAAGCGCATTTATAGTTTTTGTAAAGAAAAAATTACTTCTTCTGTAAGTTTTTACGCAAAAGTAATTATATTTTTACTTTACAGAAGAATTTCGTTATTTTCAAAGAATCCTTTTGTTGTCTACTGCTGCTACTGCGCTGGGGCAGTGGGTAAAAAAGATTGCTGTTGGTGCTGGTAAGCAGGTTACTTATCCAAAAAGTTCAACCTGTGGGTAAATAGATACAATCATAATTGACAAATACAATTTGCATAACCGTCCGTAAATATATGTGCATACAGTAGTTGAGGTAGCAGCAATAAATAAATTGTGGTGTGGTTGTCCGTTTTGCAATATATTTTTGAAAACTTCAGCAGGCATATCACAGGCATACAAAAAGAGCGTCTCTTTCGTTGCTTCCGTGCATGAATGAATGGAGATCAACAGAAATCAAGCAGCAAACCCCACCACACCGCGCACATCACACACATCTTGTCAAAGCAGAGGGAGAAGAATTGAAGAATAAGAACTTGATACAGGTGCAATTGCAGCACCACCACCGTACACTTCTTGTCTATCCAATTCAAATCCAACCCCCATCATAATAACAATCAAGAAAAATGCAATTTATCAAAGTTTTACAAAACCAAAAAAACGCACTTCATCATGGCTTTTTGGTCAGTGGAAAAAAATGGCTTTTGTTGTGGTTGACGTTGACTTGAAGTGAAGTGTTAATGGTGTATAGTAGTATGTAGTAGGATCATAAACGATAAAGCCTCTTTACAGAACTTATTATGTTATGGAGGGAGCATTATTCATTTTTAATGAATTATATAAAAAGCATGTATGATTCTTTAGTGAAAATGAAAATCACATATATAAGCAGTATTTTGGGATTGGGTTACTCTTCACAAATTGCAAAAATTGCATTCAACAAGAAATGCATTTTAGTAATTTTTTTCTTGCAAAAAAATTTTTTTACTCGATTAAAAATATTATTATTATGCATATTAGATCATTATTATACAAGTAATATAATGGACTAACAATATTTTACATGATTGCTTTAAAGCGTCAGCAGCGTCATCCCCTCCACTCAACTCACAGCAGGATCGTTGACGGCGCCGTAACGAAAATACAAAAACAAAATTGAGTGAGACTTTTCTCGCTCATATATTTTATACAAGGAATAAAAACAAGTTACAGGTACATACAAAACATAATCCAACACTAACCCTCCTAACTAACACCGCCGCTCATTTCACTGCATAACGCAGCAGTCAACTTAGAATTTTTTAATATGTCAAGTGAGTGAGTGAGAGTCGATATTGCAAATTGTATTGGCAAAAAATTGATCGGCTTGACTGACTGAGAGAGTGAGTGCGAGTGAGTGACTTTTTTCTTCTTGGCGTTCTGTGGCCTATTTACCTCTTTGCTTTTTTGAGAACCTGCGAACTAAATTGTGAGTGCGGCTGAATGATGACGACTAGACTTGACTATTTCTCCTTCAACCCTTATAAAATCTCCCTATTCCCAACTCTTTTCAAATCAAAATATATATAATTTATAAATTACTTACTTTACTAACTATACGTATCATTCACCCTACATAAAATATTATTTACACATGTTTTGTTTTCATTTGGGGTGGTTTGGTTGTTGCCGTTGCGTGGCTATCGTTTCTTCTGCGATGCGATGCGATACATAGGCTCAGGTGGCATTTATTTGCATGTCCACAAGTCAGTAAATTTTTACTCTTTATCTGATCATTTGTACTATTATGATGATGATGATGACGATGAGATGATAATGGGACATGTGATATGAACTAGGCAAGATCATTATTGACAGGGCTATTATTATCCTCGTCAGTTAACACTGTTTTTGTTTTTGGTTGCATAAAAAAGGACCGACTAAAAATAAGTGCACCTATTTTACCTAACCAGAGAGATATGAAAGGTTGCTTAAAAAATAGAATGCAAATTGGAGCGTATTACTAAATTGGTAAGTCCCTACCTAAATAAAAGTCAAAGAGCTGATGATGATGTGTCAACGAGTTAAAAAATTAAACAGGCTATAAAAGACTTGGCATTTATGATTACATAAATGGTAATTTATTCGTCTGACTGGTTGGAAACTGTCTTAACCGTCTACCTACCGCGTCTGATGTGAGAATTAAGAAAAGTTGAAGTATTAATTAAAGATATGATAATGCGCTTTTAGTAATTCAGAAATATTCAAAGGTTGCTTTTTAATCGAGGTCGAATGGAACAGTCAATAATGTTGGAGCCTCTGGAAAACAATGTAAAGCGATCATTAACGGAAAGTTATATTAAGAAAGGATACTCCCAAATACTTTTAATAAACGTATGCAGAAATAGGAAGGGATTTGCTATATTGTAACAAGATAAAGAAAAGCGGGTTTGCATTGCGCTATAGTAAATTATCCCACATTTTTTGTGACTTGGGTGGTCTAAAAGATTCGCTATTGTTTGCTACTATTTTTACGAGTTTTTGAACTGGATTAGCTGCTCGAAGCTATAATAAAAATAGCAATTTAGACGCCAGACGTGATGGTGGTGATGATCATTTGACTTGCAGTTGCACCATTTAGTATTTACAAAGAGGATCATAATAATAAATGAGTTTAGCCACCATAATAATATTTAGCATTTAGAAGAATCCTCGTTAAGAACGTTTTTGAATCGGACGGAATGTATTCAAAAGAATAATAATAAGTACATGCGGAGTAGTAATTTTGCCTTTGACTTCTTTGACTTGGCATTCATTTCACTTTTTTGACTCAGGTCATAATTTAGAATTGACAAGTGGCCAATTATCTAGCTAATTGGTGAACGCATATTACTTACAATATATATAATAATACAACAACAGCAAAAGGAAGAATTGGTGAAGCCACGCACAGTTCTCATAATATTATTGTGCACCTAATAGTAATTTCAACTTCAACTCTATTCCAATTACCCATTCACAAAAACAATCAATCAATCATATTTATTATTGTGAAATAAAAGCCAAAAGAGAGTAATTTATTTTGGTAAAAATTGAGGACATTGCATTGCTGCTGCAATCAGAGATGTATATTTTTATATCTCAATTCTAGTACTAGAATTTGTCAAGAATATTCCATTTTTATGAAGTTCTTTGCAAGTAAATTACAAATTTTTAAAACTATTTATCAATCATAAAAGCAGTGAATTGAAACGAATACGCGGTTCGATGATGTGAGAAGATGTAAGATGAGGCGAAAAATTTGTATTTTAATGCTTGAACAGAAAAACAAGGAAACGCCATGATTATATGACGAAAGATATATAGTCAAGTTCAATTCAATTAGTTTTAATTGTTTGCTCGAAATGACTTCTTTTTGGTGATTAATTCTAAGCACATCCATAACAGCGATCACGAGTAAGGCGAATGATTAAAGGTGATGTGATTGCGATTTGGGAATTTCGCGATGCGCTCACAGATATACAAAAATTGCTGTCAGAAGTTAATTCTTCGATGTGATGGTTTATGGAAGAAGCAAAAGAAAACTAAAGCGTTAAGTAAACAATATTGGTGAAGGAGATGATGATGGCGAGACGACGACGATTACTGAGTAAAGTGCAGGTTTAATTGCCATTAGGGAGGAAGCACGTGCCGTATTGTAAACTGCAAAGTGCAGAAATGGATAAGAGATGAGATCGCATGGATGAATGGATGAACGATGATGAACATCATGATTACTGATTGTGATTACGATAATGATATTAAGTATTGTTAAGTAATTAAAACAGGGGTGGCTAATGGAATTACTTCTGACAGAAGCGTTCAATTAAATTAGGTATCAAAATGCTAAAAAAAATACGTTACACTTTATGATATGTTCTTAAATCGTGAAATGAAAGTTGTCAATTGCATTTAGTATTATATTATTATGAGTACTACCTGAAGAGACGAGGACACGCCGCAAGTCTACCTCTACTATGGTATGAAGGTTATTGTTTAAATCAATTAAGTTTAGATAAACCAAGACAATCGAAGTTCCGAAAAAAAACTCGGTTTGTTCTGGTTTCCTTTAGAAATCACAACAAAAATGTAGTTCCACTTGGTAGAAATAAAAGAAGGAAGAATGCTCACTACTATAAAAAAAGAAGAAATGAAAGAAATAAAATTTTTAATTACTTCATTTTTTAATTGCAAGAAGCGTAACGGAAAAATCTTCAATTTTTAATGAGGATGACAAATAAAAGCTTTATTCATTTCTGTGAGCATTCATTGAAAAGAAATACCTTTTAGAATTCCTTAGCGTTGTTGGCACATTAGGTACTCAATGGAAAATCATTAGTGTAGGAAAGTAAAGTAAGAAACAAAAAGTATTTTCATGTTTTTGTTTACGACTCTATATTGCCAAACTGTAATTAACGCAAAAATATTTTCATTTTTAATTAAATTCTTTCAAAATCAATTACGTACATTTGTGTTGTGTTAAATTCATTTGAATCAAATGGTGAGTCATATAAACTATTTTTCGTCATTAGTTGTTTAAAATATTCCTCAGTCTCTGTAACATTTTGGCTAAGCTTTCATTTGATAGTAATAGAATTTTATAGTAAATTCGTATTATTTTGATTGACAATTTATAACGTTTTTAACTCCACGTATACTATTTTTATTAAACTATTACAGGACAAAACGTTTACTAATACTTAAGCAAGTTACTCATATGCGCAAAATAAATTGAGAGGAAGTAGTAATGAAGAAAATATATTTCTAGAGCTTATTACAATTAACCAAATAATGCAATCATCATATAACCTAACATAACTTTCCGATTGCTTTTAATAATAATTATATGATGAGGATTTTATAATAACAAAAAGGAAATTGTCCCATCAAAACCTCCTTCCTTCCTCCCTCCCTTCCGCGCGATGACGGCGGTGATTAGAAGAGTTTGAAAAGGAACTCAACTCAGCAAGAAGTTATCAATGATCATATAATCGATTAATACAATAACAATAAAACGCAGTGAAAACTGAAATCCCTTTGTATCCTTATTACACAAATCAACAGTATTGAATTAGAGATAATAATTCCGTAGTTTTTCCACTTTACTTTATTGCAAATGTGATATAATAGTAAAAACGGAAAGTATGTATTTGCAAAAAAATAGAAGGAAAGTTGACAACAATTCCCTGTGGCATTAATTTATTAGAAAGCAATAATTTTTTCAATTTTTGCAGGTGCCTATAATTTGCATTCATTTGTTCTACACTAAATTACACAAGGATTGTTTGTTATAAGTTGTGT
The DNA here is from genome assembly GCA_027744475.1 of Lepidocyrtus cf. sotoi NNG-2020. NCBI lineage: Eukaryota > Metazoa > Arthropoda > Collembola > Entomobryomorpha > Entomobryidae > Lepidocyrtus > Lepidocyrtus cf. sotoi NNG-2020. The sequence goes on from JAHZNJ010000263.1 coordinate 5,971, forward strand.
TGTGATTGCAAATTTGCAAAGAACAACAGCAGCAAGTTCAACCTCCGTCGCTTCCTAATAGGTACATAAAAACTATAATCCAACTAAAAAAACTGTTCCCATTATAGATTCTTCATTCATCTTCATGTAGAGCATAAAATTTTTCATTTCCATTTTAGTGGTCTTCCCTGCTCCTTATCTAATTTGCCCTCTAAGCGAAACAACAAAATTATTTAATTTCTTCTATAACTAAATACAATAATGAAAATGTATTAAACCGTGTGATAATGATAATAGTTGTTTGAGAGATGCCTTCTATATTTATACGCTCAGATTATTAAGGGCGTGGGATCCCTTGATTCCATTTAAAATGGAGTAAAGCTAGAAAAACGCAAGCAATAACGCGCTTGGGTATCATTATATCGTTCATTGCTACGAGCTATTATGGGATGTAAGTAATTGAAGAATTTCATTCAGAATTTTTCAGGCTTTAATTTTATTTATTCATAAAAACTAAATTGTAACAAGTCCCTTCGAGCAGACCATGTTCCTTACTCCCTACTGCCTCCTGCACCTTTTTACCCTCCTACAGCAAAGCATGGAAATGGAGGCCATCTCATCACAGTCAATTTCATTCAAGAATGGTGGATTCTTTCGTGTTTCTTGTAAATAAATTAAAATAATTTATAAATATTCATAAAAAATGGTAATAACTGCTACGTAAGCTAATGGACGCATGTATCGAATTCGCATCATCATCGTAGCTCATTCATATAACTATCTGTCTAGCTGTGAGATAAAGGCTAAAAAAGAAAGAGGAGGTGGAGGTGGATTAGAAGAATCCTTGCTTATCTAAACTATTCCATCTGTATTTCAACGTTTTTATGAGGAGATGCAGAAACAATAATCATATCATTCAGAAGATATTTATTGTTAGATAACGACTGCCTGAAAAAAGAATATGATCTGCATTTATTTGATGTTTTTAGTTCAACTGTGTAGAGATACGCAATTACCTATCACTATCTTCACTGAAACAAATTTTTAACCCCATCGCGTTGCCTTATGAAGGTACCACCCACAGAAATCCGCCTCTTCTCTCACCATTTTAATCATTATAACAGAAAAGTTTACAAATAACTTTAATTTCTTTCTTAAGAGAATGTTTGTGGAGCACTATAATGTGTTTACTTATTGCTACTGAAAATATTTATTATCGAAATTGTTAATTATTCGTTATCTACTATTTACGCCAGGTAGAGATATATGGTAATTAATTAATTACTATGCAAAATCTAATAAAAAATGGAATACTTTTCTTTAAATCTTTACCATGTGATTAGAAAAGAGAGGAAAATTTCTTGCTGTGGGATTCCAATTGACCTGTCAGCCTAAATTATTCAATCATTCTGTGCGACACCGACTTGACGATGATGACTCTCATCAGTCGCAGAAAATTACACTTCAAATTAAAATCAGTAAATTAGCGCTAGACACGGTTAAACCGTGTTATAAACTTAACAAAAAATTCACTCTTACTTTATTATTATTCTATTTTTATGGGTAGCAAAGCAAATACGATGTAATATAAAAGTAAAGTGGTTAATTAATCTATAGGTATGCCTCATTAGGTATTTAAGTATATAGTCAGGTAGGTGAAGTTGAAAGTGAAGAGAAAACTTCAGAAGAAGAGGTGACGAAATGACGATAAAATTCACACAAATTTTTACTTTAGCTAAGGTAAACTAAAGCAGGAAAGACTAGACGAGACATTTAACGAAGAGACTGCATACAAAGTCTAGATGTAATAGGTACTTACATAGGTAATACTTTGTAGCTTGTCATAGGACATAATTATGAGGTACTAGTAGGAGCCGAGTAGTAGTACCGTTCGATCTGGCTCGATCGATATTTTTCATCCCTTTGTAAATACGCACATAACAGGTAAAAATAAAATCATTCATGAAAAGCAAAAGCTACGTTTCTACTACCAAGAATAGCTTCGATTGGATATTTTTGCTTGAATGAGAAGAATGGAACAATGCGTCTGGCGTTGTTGTAGGTGGTAGTCGCATTCTGCCACAATCCATGTAGCAAGTTCTTTGACAAAAATCGAGAGTCTGTGAGAAAAATAGTAACTGTTCTGTGACTTATTGGCATTTTATGATTCATGATTCATGATGGTGTTTGTTGATGACACAATGAAATTAACACAATTGAATTTTACAGATGAAAGTGAAAAGGAAGACGACAAATATTTTTACAGGTTTTGTGTCTGTCGATGTGTCGATTGATGGGTGAGCTTACAACTACAAGCTTATTAATATGTAAGGCGGTCGACGAGATGAGAAGAAGTAAGTAATTGCGGCAACTCTTCTTCATCACTGAGTGTGTGGCAGACCAGTCTCCGACTTGGTGTTGCTAGCTTAGTTAGTATTTTCCCTTTTTAAGTAATTCTGATTCATGATAAGGATTTAATAGCTATTTATTATGATGGTGGTGCTTGCCGTGGTTGTGATGATGTTGATGACGAAAGATATGTTTTCACAAGGAAAACGGGTATCCAGAGCAAGGCCGACGGGATTAAGATTAAGTTTACTCGTTCGCTCGCAAAAAGCAGAGCAACAACATAACATCCCTCAACCCTTGTTTACTATTTTCATGCATGCTTTCAGTAGAAGAAAATAATACAATGCACGCTCCAAAATCCACTTAAGTGACAGAAAGACAAGAAAATCTAAGAAAAGAAAAATGGATATGATGTGACAAGAAGACAGATGATGATGAGCCTGATTTGAATTGAATTGCCTGAGTAATTGTAGCAACCTCAAGCTTGAATCATTTTCGACAAGATCCATCCCCAAAATACTTAAACAAGCTTACATTGTATTTACATACTAGTTTTACTAGTCCGTCTACAAAGTCAATCTTGCGTCTTCGTTTGTTCTATTTTTCATAATTAAAATGACATTTTTGACAACAACTCTTCCCATTTTTTGTTATAGTCTGTTTTTTATTTCCTAAAAATTAATTACTTGTTTCCTAAATTGCACCTTGGTGCCAACATACCTACGTCAACGGCTGGGCATGAACAAATCAAATCAATACACTGAATTTTTCATAATAGAGAAAACAAAACTTGCATCATTTATAAAATTTATTATTCATTGTTGAGAAAATGATGGTTTTATTGCCATAAAATACAAAATATGAAAGATGCTATGATTTTCTATTTTCAATAAAATTGTGAGATCTCAGCAATAAAATCAATTGGATGCTATAATTTCAAAGAGAAAGAAATAAAAATTGAAAAAAATATGCGTCGAATCCTTGTTGGAGGTAGACTGGCTGTTTTATTGTCGACTTGGGATCAAGATCAATGAAGAAAATCACAGTGCGGAATCGAATAATCGTTGTTATTGATAACACTAGGTACTGACCGAAATCAATAATTTTATTTCATCTCACAGCTTTCAACAGGAAAGAATTCGTTTGACATTGAAATTGAACTTTAATGACATGTCACATTATTAGAATAATACTACACAGCTGGGAAGTGAGGACGGACGCAGGTATACGTAGAAGCACGCAGAAGTACGAATTCCTCACAATTTCAAGGTGACAGGCAAGGAAGGACATGTCGATGTCATGTCATTTTATGTATGAGTTCTAAAGTTATATCTCCGTGTCATCATCGTCGTATTACTTAATAGGCTTGAAATGGGACCTTTTAGGAATTTTATTAGACGTATTAAAGAGCGTAAATCATGCATGATAAAAGTTATATTGAACATGACCTTATAATAAGCTGTCAACAGGATAATAAATTCACTGTGACAATTCAGTATTACAAAAGCTTAAATGTTAATTTTAGACTCTCCTGTTTACCTGCGCGTAAACGTTGTTTTTACTGCTAATTGAATTGTCAAACAGAATTGAAGGTCGGGCAATTATGTGAAAAGTTGACAGCAACTTTGTTTTTATTAATCTGTAAACTCTTTGCAATTAATTTCATCCAAAATTTAAAACTTTATAAATGGAAGACGGAAGAAATTTAGTGTGGGCCATTTGGGGTGGCAAAAATTGTCAAAAAACTGTAAAATTTTATCTTAAACGTATTCCATTCCATTAATAGAAAAGAAAAATTGGCTGTAATGCAATAACTGCTACCAAAACATACTTTTTGTCATTTCTTCTTTCCTGCTATGCATGTCATTTAATTATTCTAATTCCTGTTTTATGTCTTAACCGGTTTGATTATTCCATTTTGATGTAGAAAAAATACTTATTTGCAGTTATTTGTTGTACCTATTTGTGATTAGATTAGGCAAATTATATATTTTACAACAACACACACGCAATAAAACATTGAATAGGCATGCAGTGCTACACAAGCAGTAAAAGGGCAGTGTGAGTAGGTTTTGACATTTACCTCAACAGTCACTATACTCACTCACCAGTCTCCGTGAATTGCTAACTAATCGTCGTCATCATCATTATTATATTATCATCATCTGTAAGAAATGATTTTGGCAATTGCGATTGCGATGATGGCTTGGCAATGACAAAAATTTCATTTGGGACTCCACCCTGTCTGATGTTTTTTTTAAACAGGATAGAATTATTATATGGCTGGGCTGCCCATGTTTTTGTTCATTTTGTGTTAATTAGCTGGTAACATAATTATAATGATGCTGTAAAAGGGTGACACTCGATAATTAAATGATTTACTTAAGAAGTAAGTATGAAGTCGTTTTCATTTTAGGAAACGGAACTGATTAAAAATTCAAACAATCAAAAAGAAGAGCAGGACAAATAGCAAAAGCAACTGCTCAAAGTAGTAATAGATAGTTAAACATTTTATTTTAACAATAAATTTTATCCACTACTGTCCAAAAAAGCTAAATGTATTCTTGACAAAATGAGAATTTTCAATTCAATACTAATCTGATTCTATTCTGATTCCATTTATTTCTTATTTTATGTTCAGGAAGACAATTTTTAAATAAAGAAATGTCAAATTGCCAGACTGATTTCCATTTTTACCTATTTCGGTAGGTATTAATCATCACATTTTGCATGGGTGCAAAAAGTAACGTTTAGCATTCACTGTAACAGGAACAAGCAGATGCATAAGGGTTATTCCCAGCAAGCAAGCTCGAACGTTAACAATCAGTCGTCATAAAACACTTTTCAGCAGTTTATTGCTTGCAAATGAATAAATCAAAATTATTTATGTTTCATTTGCAGACTTATTAGAGCTCGTTACTGCAAATTAAAGGATTTTAGTAGAGGGAAAAGAGAGAAGTTAGGGTAGGCAGACATGTCGTCAGTCAAAAGCCAACTATGCTATCATCATAATAATCATCAAGATCAAAAAGGAATTTTTGTGGTCCGTTTGCGCTTCCTAAATCTCTTGATTTGGACTTGGAATGGTTTCAAGTTTTAGTTTAGAGTAGGAGATCCGTTTTCTTCATACAATAGCATTGCATCGCATTGGCTCTCTCACCTATATTTTATGATGGCACATATTTTTTATGAAGGAAACAAGGTCAGAGTCAGAGAGAAGAATATTTTTTATGACTTGTTCAACCCTCTCCTTAAACTCTTTTTTTACTCGTACATAGCTACCGTTTATGCTCATGATTGAATGAGTAGCAAAAAAACTAAATAGGAAAATGAGATTTAGTATTTGCTACCGCTACGACTACGACGATGTTGGGTTGAGCTGAACCACTAACTAAACTGACTTGAGTAAAAATTTAATGATATGAAAAACGTTTTTAATAATATTTTGTTTCATTTCATTCATCATGCTGCATTTATTATTTTATTCTCTGTGAAGAATATCTCCACCCACAATCACCTATGTAAGTCTAGCCAATTTAAAAAAAAAGAGATCAATCCTCAATCTGATTTCGTTCTTCTGTGTTGAAAAGAATCAAGCCTAGCCAAGCCTGATGCTGTTGATCTACTACTCTTTTTCTAAATTGTGGTAATAATAATGGTTAAAGAGTTAGCCTTTCAGCAAATATTTTTCCCGTGCAGAGAGATCAACTACTGAAGAGAGCTTTATAAGGGTAAAGAAGAGTTGAGTTCAGATTATCCATTTGAAATCATACTACCTTACAGCAATTTTTGTTGTGTGGCTACTGCTGCGGTTCACTCATCCTCACTCACCCTTCATCATCATTAAAGAGTTTTACTGAAATCGGAATAAAGATGGGTGCCTATATTATGCTAATTATTTTTCTGCTATGAGTTCTCTCAACGGGAAAGTAACAAAAAAGGGTTTGAAAATATTATTGCTGTATCTTGTCACTTGCAGTTTATAGAAGAAAAGTTGAAAACATTTTTACTTTCATTAAAAGAATAGCGGATGCAAAAAATCATTTTTTATTTTGCCTTCCAATTTTTATTTTTAAGGAAATTTTTGCACTCACACTGAACAAACAGACTTCACTTCATTCATGACATGATGACGATACATAAAATGTTAATTAGATTTTATCTTTTATATCTGCAGTTGCAAAATACTTTAATAAGGAAACAAAAACATGTAAAAGTAGAGAGGAAAGACGTAAAAACAATGAGCATTTTGCTATTAAATTTAAAAAAACACGCATTTTCTTCGTAAAATAAAGGGAAAAAATTCTTTCGGAAGTTGACACACATTAATATATTCAAAATGCATTTATATAATTAGGAGAAATCTTCCTAAATTATATTTTATATCACATTAGATTTACCAGATGGAGAAGGAATAGGATTCCCTTCTCCTCTGCTGATTGACCTTTTCCACTTTTAGCTTGAACTTTTAAGTATTTTTTAGCCTGTAATTTTCAAATAACTTTTGACATTTTTCGTCCTGGTCTGACAAGTAATAAATAAATCCACTGTGGATGAAAATTCAAAAAGCATTATTCCGCTGCAGATGCCGAGACGCTATCATATCATGCATCTTCCACCTACATCATATCACTTTTCCTTTTTCCTCGTCATTATATCATAGCCAAGCTACCACCACCACATCAACCAAAATGATTTTCCCATTGTGTTTTGTTACTTTACACAAAATAAAGAAAAAAGAACATTCAACTATTTAGTTACAGCGAAGTTAGGTTAGAACAGAATATAATGTACAACAGAAAAGCAAATTAACTAGCCATTACATCTTTTAAAGAAGAAGGTAATTTTAAGAGTAATGCTTCGTTACTCCTCATCAGTTCAGGATACTTTGACACGGTGGTGGTGGTTGGTAGTATGTATGGTGGAAGGCTCATTTGAAAGAGAAGCCTTTTCAATTCTGTATTTTCAAAATTTATCCTTTTTGTAATGGACTTCAGTTAGTTTAGAGGGAATTTAAAAGGATTATATTCTATCTTTGTGTGTAGGGAGAAGATGAGTAGTTCATCACCACGACCGCCACCACCACTATTTCACTATTTAACCTTACTATTACGTGTTCAACCTGATCCCCTTCAGTAAAAACTTTCATCATCATAATAATATCAAAAACAGCAACATCGTGGTATCATCAGCATCATTCTCTTTTTCTTATGGTCAATGCCATGTTTTACAATATAGAAAGAAGCCTTCACTGCCAATAAAAAACTTCATTTTCAAAAAATGGTAAGCAGAAGTACTTTGCACAAAAATTTTCCTTTGCATTATCATTGCAAGTTTAAAAAATGACCAAAATGTAGCCAAATCAAAGTAAAAGTGAACTTGCAGAAAAAATCCTTCGAATAATAATAACAATAACAATCATCATCATCAACATGATGCTCTTAATCATCATCAGTCCAAGTGTATCCTTCCTTCCCCATTTATTCTTTTAGCTCGAGCCTAAGTACCTGCCATGTTTAATTTCATCACCACCACCAGTGTAATGATTATCAACAAGATGATGATGATTATGGTGGTGGTTTTAGTTTTAAAAGGGAGATGATGATGATTGGATTGGAATCGTGATCAAATATCATCTCTTCTCTCCTTCAATTCCCTACTTAGCCACCACGATAACTATCTTCAACGCTTTTAATCAATATCAGATTACGCTTCATTCTCAACTGAGCATTAAAAAAAGAAAGATAATCAACAACAGAAACAGTTTTATAATTATTATATTCTATTTGAATCATGTTATATATATCTTCTTCTTTCAAATCTTTCACAATTAGTAGGTATTAGGCATTCGATTATGAATTTCTTTCTAATAGCTTCCCTTGACTTTTAACTTTGTTATAACAGAATAGTTTGTAAAAATTGATTAATGCATTGAAGAAAAAAACATGAGTGTAATATTATTTACGTATTTACTTTGATTTTCGTTCTCTGTTCTCTAAATTTATTTACAGGTTTATTGCGTTGCATTGCATGAATCGTTGAATGGAATGAAGAAGTAGAAGTAAGAATATTTTATAAGAAATCAAGTCTCTCTACCCCCCAAAATAGTACATATTTCCATTTTCTCACTAATAGAATAAAATATGATTATGTATTTTAACGTAACATTGTGTAAAAACTATATTATTTTGCCTCTTCTTCATCAAAATTATTGAAACTTGAAAGAATGCAGAAAGATAATATTTAGGTATTCCACTCATTAACCCTTATTTCTGTTCAAGAACACTCACACACAACAACAGATAGATTGAGTGAGTACCCTGTACTGTACCCTATCAAGATTTTGCATATCGAGGTTGGTTTGTTGTAGTAGAATGATATGATGAAGAAGCCTCTTATGTATAGTACTCTGTGAATTAATCTATATTTAACGCATTTAAATATGAGAGAACATTTAAAGAATATAATGCTTATTAAGTAGAGCCATGATTATTATTATTTTAATACTAAATACCACTTTACTTTACTCAACTTGAAATAATTTTCTCTAAAATAGAGAATTACGTACGACTATATAAAGTCAAGGGAAGAAAATATGCGTACGAGTAAACTAGAAATATGTTCTTATAAATAAAAAGGATTTGAATTTGAAGTCGCTGATGATGATGATGATGATGACGCAAAGAATTTTTACGTTTTTTACACAAAAAAATAAATAAACTTTCTCGCAAAAGTTTGAAAATCATTTAGGTATAAATTTTGCAAATATTTAGAAGGTATTTGTAATACTAAGTAAAGTAATAAAATAATTTCACGTACGATTTCAAACAATCCAGCAGGAGTCCATCCATGCAATGTCACCATCATCGATTCATCCAAAAAAATTGTGCGTGTCTGACCTCAACTCACTACTATTACATGGCATATTATGTGATCGCTAGGCCAGGTTATTAATGAAACATGTTTAATTTTTCAGAACAATTAACTTTCTGTCGTTTCTTTTAAGAGGCACATGTAAACAAATTGGGAAAAATTTGTAAATAAATTGTAAAGAGTAATTAACAAAAATATTTCGGTCGTGTAAAGACGAACTCAGTACGCATACGCACTTGCATGATACGTTTTTTTAGCTCCAACAACAACAATAACAACAACAGTATCTCATTTTCATTAAGAAAAGAAGGATTATTGCATAATCAATCTGTGTACACGACACATATTTAAAAAATGCAAGCGTAAGAGTAAGTACGTGAGCACAATTCATCCACTTCAACAAACTTCACTTTTGCTATCAACGGAAAACACAAGCACTGCAACAAAGCAGCAACACGAAAAATATAAGACAAAGAACTTTTTTGTTATTTTTGAAAAGAATTTTCCATTATTATCGTCAACATCAGCAATATAGCAATAATATGAGGAAAAAATCGTTCCTTTTTTACCAAAAAAACTAACAGCAGCAGCCATAGCCAACAATGGTCAGCAGCAGCAGAAGGGAGAAAAATCATGAAATCATGACAATGACAAAGCTTCTTTTCATCATTATCATTAGAGACAGAGAGCAGCAGAAAAACGCAAAGCAAGACACGGACAGATACGACTAGGGATGGAAATATGGAATGGAGCTTATTGCTTCTTGGCAAAAGGGTTATGTAAATGAATGTGATACGATACGATTTGCAAAGCGTTTAGTTCAGATTAGAAAAAGTAAATTCACTTTTTTTGACAAAAACAAAACTTAAAAATAACGCAATTGGCTCTGCTTCACCAAAAAATCCCAAAATCTGATCTCCTCATCCAAGGAAGTTCATTTCTAAGGCTAAAATGGTTAAATTGAGGACTTTACTTTGAAGGGATCTCAGGGACACAGGCATAACAGCAGCAGCGGCAGAGCCGAGTCTCATATTTTGTCTTTTTGGAGGACACCATTAACCACTGCTCTACACGAAAATGACACTGAACTGGGCTAAATCCATGTTTTGTAATAATAATAAAAGCGTAATGCACTGTTCTTTTAATAAAAGAAGAAAAATTATTCAAGAGTAAGTATAGAAGAATTGACAAGGTTCTTCTCTGTTGGTTATAGCTTTTAAAGGTTGAAGGTATAATAAACTGTGAGGCGAAGAGAAGAAGGGTTAAAAAGGGCACTGACTACGTTCACTACCACCCTGATGATGATAAGAATAGATCCATATCATCAGATCCAGCAGATTCTTGTCAAGATAATGATGACCAGGCCACTGCACTGCCTGTACTCTCCAGGAAAGCTTTTGTTATTGTTCAGTTCAAAATGATGTTGATTGTTGAAGATTGTTCCTGACTTGGTTGAGTTGAGTGAGCTACTTAATGACGAGAGAGAAAGGATTTTTGCTTTTTTCGAAGGAGAATCCCTTCATCTTCATCTGCTTCTGCAGCTTCTTGCTCTGTCGGTCACTCGTCCGACCGTGTACAGTTGGTTGGAGAGCGAAAAGGATACTGACTTAGTGAATGAGTGAGCGAGAAAACCAGTTGCCCAGATATAGATAGACATTAAAATGATTTTGTCTTACTAATTTTACTTTATCAGCATCATCATAACATTTGCAATATCAACATCAACTTATACTCTCCTCTCTGAACAATGCATTTTACTATTACTTACTAGCTATTTGATTGAATAGACGCACAGAGAGAAAAATCTCAGCAAAACTTTTATAAAGTTTACATAAAAGGCGTAGGAAGACGATGCGATTCATGCAATGAGCGAGCGGTGTGTTTTCATGAAGCTGATGTTCTAAAGCTGCGTTTCTTTTGCTGTTGTTGTTGCTGGTTGTTTATGTTAGGTATCTTCTCTTCTCATGAAGATCTCTCCTACAATTTTTCTGCGAAGGAAGACTGCAACAACAGCAGAAAGAAATACTGCTGTTCTCCACGTTTTTCTCATTTTGTAACAATGCACATTATTACGAATCGTCATTGTTGAAGAAGTAGTAGTGGTAGCAGCAGAAGCAGCTCAACTCTTCACTTACTATTATAATCATTGTTAATATTATATTATATATGGAGATGTGTGCTCGCTTGCATTCACTATAATGATGATGATATATTCGCTTTTTTTTACCATAGATTGTTATGATGAGAATTTTTTCTAAACGATTTGAACATGCTTATATAGCTTATTTGATTCATACATTATATTATATTATTTTTCTTTGCATTGTTGTTAACCATTGTTGCTGAAGTGGATGTGAAAAGGCTTCATCGCATCGCGCATCGTCGTGATTATTATTATGCTTTTTAGCAAAAAACGTCTTACATGTATGAAAAATTATGCGTAATAAAGTGGACTGGGCTGTAATAATAATGATGGAATGGAGGTGGCTTGGCTATGATAGATAGGTATAGAATAGAAGTGCATTCATTCATTCATTTTGCATTTCAAATAATAATGATGCACGATGCATGAATTGAATTAAGAAAAGGAAGCCTTTTGCTGAAGAATTAAATGCAAAAAAGTGTTAGCTGTTGTAATCTAATGAAAAAATGTTATTTTATATATAAATAGAACCAAGTTGTGAAGTACTTTTTCCTTGCATGCGCATTTTATTGTTGAGCTGGGGTTGTTGAGCTGAACAAAAAAAAACTCAGAAAAGGAAAAAAAGAGGAAGACGAGCATTCTGTTTCTTATGCATTTTCACAAAAATCCTTTGTTGCATTATTCCTGCATTGTGCGCTTTGCACTTAAATTTTGTTATCCTCCACCGCTTTACACTAAATTTCTTTCGAAAACCGATTTGTGCACCAGGAATTTTCGTTGACAAAAGTTTTGGAAGTAAGTTCGGATAAAATCATTTTATCCGAACTTATGCAACTTTTTTGAGTTAATTTTAGGCCTTCGTTTTACTATTTCATTCGTAAGTCAGTCGACGTCGACGAATACTTTGAAATAGCGCTGTAACAACAATTTGTTGATTCCTTCACGTTTTCAACCTTCCCCTTCGTCTTAATCTTAACAATGCTCATCAATTACTGTTCATTTCATTTGATTATTTTATCATCCTATCGATCAAATACTTTTCATTTGCCAATCATGCAATTCAATGTTCGATTTTCTAACCTTCAGCCTCATCATCATTATCAATTTCAATATCAAGATAAAAATGCAGCAGCAGCAAGCAAGCTTCATAATCATAATTAGATCTTCAGCTTAATTGAAGATGATCTTTCTCACACAGACAGACAAAAACAAATAAAATCTTCCAACTTGGCCAAACCCTACTCAAATCAATGACATAATGACATGTTAACCATTCGCATGACGCGATGCAATATAATGCAATGGACAAACTTTTTTGATAAGACAAATTTTGCAAAGTGCACCACTTTTGCCAACTATCACAATAGCAAAAAGTAAAATTGCAGTTTCAATACCAGCGAGAAACACGCAATCTCTTTTTAGAAGAATCTACGCACTTTGCATTCCTGTCATCTAAGCAAGCAACCGCTATTTTTTGTCAAATTGTTACGTAACCATTCTCGACTTTTTAAAATAAAATATTGCTTACTTACTACAAACGGTTAGTTATCATATCTCATCTCATCTCATAAAAGATTCCATTGTTATATTCCCGTTACAAAATGAATCCACTTTTTTTTGAAAAAAAAAATTATATAATAGACATGTACTCATCCATCCATATCATGTAGGTAAATCTGTTTGGATTTGGAGTAGCTAATTTGCATATCAATATTTTGCAAAATGGAATTGGGGAATTGGGGATATGAGAGGAACACGACAGAAAGTAGTATAAATGAATTTAGCTCTATGTGTTGTTTGGATATTTGTGCATTTAAATGTTAAAAGGAGCGATAGTATTCAGAGCGTTACTTAAAAATCATCATCACTTCATTGTCTCCTCTTGAATCCTTTTATTATCATTGTTATTATCTATTATTAATGATGTGTAAAAGTGGGGGATAGAAAGGAGAATATGAAACTAAAGAGCATCTTCTTATTCTTCTTCACAAATGTATATACTCGAGTTTTTGGAGAAAAAAATTGCGACAAATGCTTCGTTCAGCTCTTTTTATCGCCAGAGATTTTTAATTTTATAACTTGCTTTATTGACGCAACCTGTGTGTACCTTCGTAATATTATCTTGCCTGGCACGTCAACCATTAAAGAATGTTTGTGCATTTTAAAAAGTTGCAAAATTTGCCATTGAATTGAATCTTGTGAGTTGATCAATATTTTAATAATTAAACGTGATTTTCAAATATATTAGAGAAATGTCCGATAAAAAAATTTTTGTGCTAGAAGTTATAATATTATGCCCAATTTGGACTTGAATTTTTAATCAAGATTCTTACTAACTACTTAACAAAGTTCATTTAATGTCACGACTTGTACGGCCAAGAAATCAAACCAGTATGCATGTTGCATCTTTTTATTTAAAAGATGTTTGCAGTAATTTTACGAAATTTGAGGAATTTATGCACAAAAGATCATATTTTGCAAATAATAATAACAATAATAATGAAACTCAACTTGAATTTGAATTTATTCAGGACATCATCATCATATCACCAGTAACAAGATGGGGGCAGATTAAATCCCTCACTAATCGACGATAATGGGATATCCTTCAATTTACCATCAAACTTTTCAATCTTCTTCGATTATATATATATTCATCGCAAATCTTATAAAAAATGAATAATGAATCCATTCATCGCGCGCGGGTATAATGATATATGACAGTGATAATATGATACGATAATAAGCCTTCGATTCTGATAAGATGATATCTCAATTTTCAAATTCTCCAATCAAATTCAATCTAGTCCTGTCTTGTGGTAATAATAGGTACGAAAGTAGCGCGATGACGAAGTATTCGTAGTAGCTACTACCACCACCACTAGCTAATAATTCCGTTACGTAACATGCGTGGTAGCTTTACAAAAAAAACTTTAGAATGTTGTTAAGTATGAAAACAATTTACGGACTTCAACAAGCTCCACCTAATTATAGAGCGATATATATGGAATAGGGATTATGATGATGATAAAAAGGATGATAGCGGGATAAGCGCAATTACATTTTACTATATAAATTTTTTACATTGCGCAACAATGCAGCAAAATAATCAAAGTTTTTTTATAAACTAGCAAAAGACAATCCAAAACTAACTTACTCGTGGCAAGAAATTGATGACATGATGACTTGGGGACATTGAGACTTGAGGATTTAGGGATAATGTAAGCATGGATAA